>JAMKQA010008372.1:0-32444 GCA_024699735.1 Posidonia australis | reverse complement strand
TATATAATTTCTAAAAATTAACAACTTGATGATTAACAAAGTTTTAATTTCAGAAATCGAAAAAATTTCAATTTTCCAACCTAAATCATGCAAGTATTGTTCCCTTTTATTTAATCAAACATGCAAGATAATTAAAATTAAAGCATGTAAATATTATTATTATTATTTAACAACAATATTAATGTTAACAATTCTTAAATAAAATTTTTAATATCAATTAATCCAAAATAAACATTTAATATTCAATTAAATTCCTAATTATTTTAATTAACATGCACTTAAATGTTAACTTAATTAAATTCCTTTTATTTCCCCTTCATTTTTTTATTATGTAAATATGCAATCCCAAAACTGTAACCTAACCTCACGCGCAGAAAAAATGGGGAGGCGGCGCGGGGCGGCAGCGGACTCTCGTACGGGGAGGCGGCGCAGGGAGGTGGCGCGGGGAAGCAGCGGCGACGCTGGATAGGGGCGCGCGGAGACGATTGCGCGGGCGGCGAGATCCGGCGGAGGTTTGCACGGAGAGGGGGTTGATCGGCGACGCAGGACCGCGCGGAGGGAGGGGCACCGCAGGCAGGGGCGTGCTAGGGGAGGACCACGCGGAGGTGCTGCAACGGCGCGGGAGGGACCGCTAGGAGGCGCGCGGAACCGGGGTGCGGGAAGGCAGCGGCGCGCAAGGAGGCGGTGCAGGGAGACAGGGAGAGGCAACAGCGCGGAGGGGAAAAACCGCGCAGTGAGAGGGCTGCGCAGATCCGGAGCACGGCGGTACGGCGAGCTTGGGCACGGTGGCTCTGATACCACTTGAAGGAAAAAACGGGGATCGGAAGATCGAGGCTCCGGCGATGGTCAAGCAGGAGAAAGCTTCACTGTAAGTTTTCTTTTTCCACTGTCATTCCCTTACAGTATTCTCCTCTATTTATAAAGGAAACCCTTGACCACCCTCCGTCCATCTTCCAACGGCTCCCTTTTTACCGTTTCAATTCCAACAATAAACGCTGATAATCGTCGGAGTTACTCCGACCATGAATGGGTGAAACAGACGTCCGTTTCACCCTTCATTTGAAATAGTCTTTGATGACCATTACTCACAAACCCAACTTTACAAGATTCATATATACACCTGGCAAAGAAAAGAAACAATGTATGTATCACATTCAATGAGAGAAACATTTAGCTGAAGCAGGAATTCAGAAAAACATGGAGAATATACCCGCATATTATCCCCAACAAAATCATTATTGGAATCCAGCTGCAAAGCTGTACGCGTGAAAGTGAATCCAAGTAATGTTTACTAAAGTTCTAAACATCCTAGTCATTGAAATCTTTTTTACTTAAACAACCTGACCACCAATGACTTCTGCAGATTATAATTCATTAAAATACTTTAAAGTGGGTTACAACAAAAAATAAGAAATGGGACTACAAAACCTTCCTGAGGCTGGATGCTTTGAAATGTCCTTTATTTGCAACCTAGTCAAAGGATGAACCAACAAACGAACGCACATCTCAGTAAGAAAAAAACTTCCAGAAATAGCTGAAACAGTGAATTCCAGGTCTATTAGAAGCTTGAAAAGGGAGAGCACACAGCACAGTAGATATTGAAACAATAAAGGTAAAACTCTGCAATGCCTATTAGTTTGATTTTAACAACCAATTTATGATAGTATCTAAGGGTTTCTGACCTGACTGTAAATTACATTAATGAAAAACAAGAAAGATATCTTGATTCAAAACTAATAGAATAGTTGCAATCTTCAATACAAAAAAACTCAATAATAGAAATGACTTGCCTAAAAGGATAAATAACAAAATTAAGTAAATTTAATAGCCTTGCAAAGAAAATTAAGAGTCCATTTGGTAGGATTTTTGGACAGTTTTTGAACATATAGCTTCTCTTCAGAAGCTATAATGGTCCAACAGTTCTACTAAACACTAACAACTTTTAAGAAACATGTAGCTTTTAGAATAGTAATTCCTTTACATTTCTAGAAGTTGAATTATGACAGCTTTTAACCAGAAGTTAGCTTCTACACTTGGACTCAAAAGCTGAAGTTTTGCCAAACAGACCTTGAGATGCGAACCCCACATGATGGAGTGAAGGCATAGTGTTGGTGGTTGTAAAGATACTGAAGACAATAAGAACTATACATACCTGGGATCATGATAATGAAGATAGACTCCACTGACCCAAATTGCATCAGGAAACATATGTTTCAACACTCCCCAGCAGTTTTCTTGCCACTTTCTGGAAGTTAGCAGCAACAAATATGCATTGCTTGCTATGCTTATAAACTTTTCTAACCCTGCTCCAGTCATTTCCCTTTGTGTTTTTGAATTTATTCCCTTGAATTTCAGAATCTTTGAGTGTGTCATCATGATCAGCTTTATCTCCTTCAGAATTGAAGCTAAGTTCCAGCACATTGTCGTCTGGAAACTCAAAATCCATGTTAGACCCATGCCCTATTTTCAAAGAGATGGACTCATTCTCCAAATTGTTTACTTCAAGTGGAAAAATGAGATATTCACTGAAAAATGATCTATGAATGTATCCACTAAAACTTAATGGAAACACAGAAAATTTTTACTTTAAGTGAGATATTCAACTAATGAAAACACACAACGTGTTTCTCAGAAGAAAAGAACATTCACTAAGATGGTTAATTCTATACTATTGACAGCTAAACTGTCAAACTACTTCTGAAGTGAAACAGTTCTTTAAGCAAGTTTTATTTTGAATAAAGTATCTTTTTTTAAGACAAAGATGACATTACATGAACTCTGACTCTAGATTCGACTTAGTTTGAAATTTATTAGAATGTGAGGGTGCTTAACATATGTTAAGCTATTAGATATAAATATTGACAAATTGGAAACTCATACAACCAAAGCAATATTTCTCGGATATGCTGAGAACAATGACGCTTAGAGATTTCTAAATTTGTAAATGAATTCTATCATAGAAGTTCGAGATATGAAGTACATTGAGGAGAAGTTCATCAAAGACAAGAGTATTACGTTACATGATTTTCTAGAAAATTTCATTATGAGAGAGAACGAGAATACAATATCTAACAAGGAGTCAAAATTAATGATTGAGGAGGTCATACCCTAGATAGAGGATCCACCAATCAAGCGAGCAAGAAAAGAGAAAACCTTAGGACTTGAATGTACCACTTAGAGCATACAAGGTAATCCACAAAGCTTCAAAGAAGCAATGCAGTCTAGAGAAGTAACTTTCTGGCGAGAAGCAATCCAAAATGAGTACGATTTAATAATTGTTAGCAACACGTGAGTGTTGGTAGATCTACTTAATGTCTCAAAACCAATTAGCAGCAAATGGGTCTTCAAAAAGAAGATGTTGGCTAATGGTTCAGTAGACAAGTTCAAGGTAAACTGGTTGTTAAAGGATTCACACAAAAGGAAGGCAATGATTATTTTGATATTTACTCTCCAGTAGCTCGTGTCTTTACTGTTTGTTTATTGATTGCAATGGCTGCAATACAAAAAATGATGATATATCAAATGGATTGATTAACTCATAATTCATGTATATTTTATTTCCATATTTGTCTATTTGATATATAAATAATATTACTCGAGGTGTTTTGTGTAAATTTTACAGAACTTGAAGGTTTAGAAGGAATCTACGAAAAATAAGGAGAAAAAGAATAATTGTGCTAGAAAAGAAGAGATTTTTGTATGGAAAATTCTAGAACTATGTCAAGAGGTCAAACACATATTTTCCATGTGCCTAAATACTAGTAAAATATCAGTCAAGCTGTGGAAAAGTCAAAGAAGATCCTAGACAACATGGACGCCTCCCAAGTGCCCAGATGCAGATTCGACGCCTCCCAATGCCTATACTAGATATTTTTGACTTCGTCTTCTTTAGATAAGATTCTCACTTTGTAAATATCTTGTATTCAAAATTTAAGATTAAATTTTGTATTCAGATTTGTCTCTGATATAAGCAAGTCATTGTAAGCTTATAAAAGGACACCTTTTTTAGATCTATGGAGTCCTAATCTAGATTTTAGATTCTCTTTCTTTTCTTGTATTTTGGGAGAAGAGGAAGATCGTTTGTAATCTTAGATTTCTTCAATAAAAGTGCATTTTATTTAATTATGTCTTCTATTTTGTCACTCTTCCTTTTTTTATTTTATTGTTTTGCGTAATCATGTGTGACTAATCTTCTAGATCTAAGATTGAAATGAAGTTCATGTAATATTATATGTCATGATTAAATTGTTCTATGTTTTCTCTTTATACTTAATACTATGAATATGTGGGTTGGATGTATATTACATAGATCATTCAATGAATCGAAAAACTTTGATAGATTAACATTGATTTCATCTTTTTAGTCTATACTTAGGATTGGGGGTTGTGTATGTAATATCAATTCCATCATATGTCAGTTGATTTAATTTGATTTCTGTATTTTTATTTCTTGACTTGATAGTCTATGGTGTATTGCATATAAATTATGCTTGTTAAGATAAGAATCATTGAATCAAATTATTTAGATCAATCGGGAAACATAGAGTGGATTTAATCATGCATTTATATTTACATGAATGGATTCAAAAATCTTAGTTCTTTATTTATTCTGAATTTTTCTTAAGTATTTAGTCCTTAATCAACATCTCTCCATTTTCATCTCAATAATCGATAATATTTTTTACTTTTGAAATACTTTTCTCTATGGAATCGACCCATATTTGCTACGTACTATATAGTACGCTGTGCACTTGCGGTAATTAAATAAGACACATCATGGTTGTAAAAACTACATTCTTATATGGAAACTTGATTGAGGGTAAATTTACATAATTCAACTTAAAGGATTTGTAGTCAATGGATTAGAACTAAAGGTATGTAAATTAGTCAGATTTCTATATGAACTGAAGTAAACCCTTAAGGTGTGGCATGAGAAATTGTAATGGCTTCAGTTGTCACTCATCTAATAATTCACATATTCTTATTGTTTTATCACATTACAATAGAATCGTAATTCAAAATATGGCATAAATAACATTATTAGAAAAGAACATCTATCTAAAATCCTTAATATATGGTTGAATGACTTCTCTATATGTACTAGTAAAAAATTTATCTTCTAATCTACATTTACAAAATACAAAACAAAATACACATGAATGACTACAAAAAAGATTACCTAGTACATACCCACTAAGAAAACAAAACCAAAAGTGACATAAGGCAGAACCAAAACGCGTTGGTGGAACAAACAGACATGATGCACCACTTCAATGCATGAAAACCCACAAAAAATCCAAATCAAAAACCACAACTCTAAGCCACACTAACATCTCAACATAGATGCCTCAGAAGTTTATTGAAAACCTCTGAAATCATAATGCATATGAGTTATAAAGGTGTGCAATGGGAAGACAATATTAAATTCACTAAAATTTCAATATGACCACAAATCTATCAAACACACCGTCACAACCTAGACAAACTTCAATTCTATGACAATCTTAGAGAATGCAAAGAAAGCATAAAGCACAACTAAAATCTCATAAGAAGGATTCTTATCAATTAATAACAATAATTATAAAAATAAAAATTTAAACCATCTTTCAAAAACAAAGCCTCACAAATAACATCCATTAAAAATCATACTTTCTGGGCATTAACTTCATCTAGAATTATCGATATTATATATCAAATTGATAGTCTTGACATCTACTTTACAACAAGACCAACTTCACGAAAATCCAACATTCATAGCTCAAGTTATACCCAAAAGAAGACACAGGTTTCGTTCTGAAAGACAAAACATGACAGAAACCTACTACATTAATCTATACATCTAGGATATCAAATGAATCTAGAAAATTCCATATAAGATACAGAATTAAATAATTTTTAATTATCTATTCAACACATTTAGAATCACTAAAATTTGATAATCATAACTCAAAATACGATCAAATAAAGGTTAAAGAGTCACACAACAATTGAGTTGTAACAAGTAGACCTTACTTGAGAATCCATGATAAAATCCATCAATTAAGTCTAAATTAAGCTTTTAAATTTAAGTATTCTTAAGAATTCGTATTTGTAACTAATAATTTAATGCATAAATTCCTAAATCATTTTCTTTACAAGGTGTGTGTCTTGTTGAAGCTTGAGAACCCAACCCGACCATTGGTAGTCTGAGCTCGCTAGAGCTCCAAGTAAGTACCACTACACCTCCCTTAGTTCAAAAATCGCTCCAAAAAGCTAACCACCACTCAACCACAATAATAAATCAACAACTCAACACATGCAAGGAAAGAGAAAGCATAAAAACACTAATTTCTTTTCCTCACCTTTGTCGAGCTTGTTGCACCAACTCTGGCAATCCTATTCGGTGACTCCCATGACTAAAGCAAGATGCTGGAGTTCCGAGGATAACCGCAAAGCCTCACCAGCTCCTCCTCCCTAACATGCAAGGCTAAGCGATGTGTATGTTTTAATTAATCGTAAGTGCACAGTGTCTAATGTAGTACGTCGATTAATACAGGTCAATCCTACAAAAAAAAGTGTTTAGAAATAATGATTAATTTTTAATTATTGAAAAAAGTTTGAGAAAGATGATGTTTGAAAATTAAAACTAGAATATCAAGATGCAATCAAATTAATTAAAACATAGGATTTCGAATCCATTTATGCGACGTTCAGAATGTATAAGTAAATTTATTCTATCTCTTGTTTTAGATCTCAATATTTAGTTAAATAATTTTTACCCTAACAAGCATATACTATATGCTATGCATAATAAAATATCAAGGAAGGAATAAAAACACATGGAGTTAAATAAATCGAATGTTATATGATAGATCTGAGATTATATACACAACCTCTAAATCATTCTTTCCTAAGTATAAACTAAAAAGAGAAATTGAATATTAGCCTATCAAAGTTTATTAAATGATGAGTAATCTATGTAACATACATTTAGTCTATATAATCACAATAATAGAGCACAAGAAAAAGAATAAAACTTACTTATAACATTTCAATCCACATAAACATCATCTCAACTCTAGAACTAAAAACTTAGTCAAGCTTGATAACACAACGCATTAAAATAAAAGATGAAGAAGGAAGAATATAAGACATAATTAAAGGGAAAAAATGAATTTCTATTAATAAGAACCTGAAATTACATTAGAGGAACTTGAAGATCTCTTAAAATACAAGAGAGGAAAAAAGTCTAAGCCTAATGGTGAAAAATAATCCCCGAAGATCTACATAAGGAATTCTTTTATAGACTTACAAGGAATTCCTTACGTCAAAGATAAAATATATCTAAAGATTGTAAACAGCAAAGTTCAAGTCAAAAATATCTTTTCTTTTCTGCTTCAAAATATCTTTGACTGTATTTAAATTCCTTTTTAGTTTTTATTCTTTTCTCTTCCTTTTTTTCTCAATTCTTGTCAAGTCCTCATATTTCTATAAAATTTACATAAAATAACTCGAGTAGCATTATATATATACAAAATAGATAAATATGAAACATAAAATATATAATAATAATGTACTTATTACCAAGTACAACAACAAAACTTCTCCCTCCTTTTCACAGTTTCATTCTCTCTCTCTCCTCTCATTTGTTTCTCTTCTTTCTCTTCTGCTCTCTTCTTCCTAATATTTCTTTTCTTCGTTCCTTCAACGGCTACAGTGTACTCTCTGATTTATATATTTACATCCTTAATCCTAAATGTCAATTTTCCTTTAAATAGCCTTCCACCACTACCTTCACATGCACCACACGTACACAAGTGTCAAGTCACATATGTAAAAGTTCAACTTAAGTTTCAAAAAATCATAATCAATCACCCTCACATAAGTCAGTTACTTTTAGAACCAATGCATCTTTAGTTAAATATAATCACAAGTCACAAATTATAACTAATATCCTATATAAATAATTCTCTTCTCATAACACATGTCAAAAGGACACTAATTACGATACCAAATTCCTACTCAAAGCTCACCACACTCTCACCCAAGAAAACCCAAAATGCATGAATAAAGCGTGCAAACCAAACACATAGAAGATACGTGCCACACCAAGGTCACAATTGCTATAATAATTGTACAATGGACGAAAGTACTATTTATATGTTTCTGATCTACTTAAAAGAAACATGATTACATTGATCTACGTTAAAAATCAGAAGAATCTGGTCAATCTCTTTACAAAAGATATCATGAGAAAATTTCTAGGGAAGACTTCCAAAGGAATACAACCAATATTTACATTGTAAACATTTATGTATTCTATCATTTAAATATTTGTTACTAGTTCAAAAAGCAATCTACTAGACTTTTATTTAATGATTTAAAAAACAAAAAGATGGTTTATTTGTTTGTTTGTACTATTTACCTATTTTGATGGAGTTGGATTCTAATAAGCCTATTCTTTATAGCGCATATCCTGTTGAGGTTAACAAGATACCTTAATGAGTCATCATGTATCTGGAATGCTTTGTATTTTTGTAGGAGGTACATTATAAGTAGTACCGTATGAAAGGGTTTGAGACCTCATATTACAACAGTGTGACTCTGCATTTTAGTAGTCTAGGACTACAAGCCATGATGAAGTTGATAGGAGGTCTAAGACTTTCATACCAAAGTGGTATTGACACTATAATAATTGGACTACAGGAAGTTTTGAAATGTTATGCTAAGAAATCTAGGATTTTAATGGATTCAACTAAGCAGAGTAGAGATGAAGTTGTCTCTTATAGGATGTGTAGACTGCCTTAAAGAACATTGGCAGATGCCAAGTTGACAAAAGGCCTTTATTGTATCACTAATTTACGGAACCAAAGAAATTGTACGTGAATCGATAGAATGTGAAGGTTGTTGAGTTTAAGACTTAGTCCACTTACATCTTGCAAGAAGTCAATATCACAATGGTGGGATTCAAGCTTGTAGAGCATCTTAACATTGAACGTAGTTGTCTTTAATTGGAACATCATTTTGAATTAGTGGAGGATTGTTGGAGAATCACTAAGTCAAAAATAGATCGTTAATTCAGTGAATGTCTGTGTGGACGTCTATTGAAGATAGAGCCATGAAACAAAGATTTTTCGAACGTCCAAGCTAAGCATACACTAGTTCGTTCTTTAAAAGCAGTGTTGAGCAGACGTTCATGCAAGAATACATTGTGGCATAATTTTGTTTTCTGTTTTTAAATTTGAAAGATTTTAAATATGATGGTTGCCTCCTTTATAAGATACTAATCACGAATTTTATTCTCTTTGAATTTAAAAGACGAGACAATTACATTATCTCGCCTAAATATAAGAAGCGATAATTTCATCTCACAAAATATGTATGAGATATTATATTATAGAGAGCTAACTTCATACAAAAGCTTCTTTGTGTGTCTACGTAGATTTACATATTCTCGGAGGACGATAAAGAGACGATTGTATGGCTTTTCAAAGGATAAGAAGGAGATTGATCGTGTGTTTTGAGAGGATTGAAATGTGACTTTGTTGTTTGTCTGTGAGTACTAAATAGGAAGACAATTCAACGATTGTTCTTTTGTAGTCGATTATGAGTACACGTATAGTGATTTTTTCTAGTTGGTATTTGAGAACGCTTCAGTTAGAACTTGTTGTACTGTAGGGATTAAATAATACTTTAAGCGTAAATAGTCTTCTTAAAAAGATTTTTCGTTATACGTAAGTAAGACTTTTCCATATTCTTTAGAAAATTTTATCTCTATATAAATTATATTTTACATATTATTTATGTTTCTATTATAATTAATAGTGCATGACCAATGACTTCATTGAATTCATTCACATGGATAACCGATAGAATCCCCGGAACTGGGGTCTACTCATGCTCGAACTTGTGCATTGCCACCAACTTGTACAATAATATATGAATTGATTTAAAAACATTAGGTTGCATTATGGTATCAATTCATCTAAAGTGCTTTACTTAAACTACTTCCCGGGGTCCTCGGGAATGAGACGACTACTTATAAGGGTTGGAGGAGAATGGAACAAACACAGGGGTAAAAGTGATATTTAATTCCCAAAATAGAACTTTCCCCATTCGCAACCCCTCCCTTCGCCTCCGCGGCGCCGCTGTCTGTGTCGTCGCCATTGCCGTCGGGCTGGAGAGCATCGCAGTGGGGCAAATGCTTAGGGCGTGGAGATGGTATCAGAAGTGCCTCTCGGCGCATCCGGTGAAGACGCAGATCGTCAGCTCCGGGATCCTCTGGGGTTTGGGGGACGTTGGCGCGCAGGCCGTCACCCGTTCTTCCTCTACGTTTGGGGTGAATCCACCACCTCTCATCGATGTAATCCACAAACTTCGCTCTTTGTCGTCTCCTTTTTCAATTTGATCATCGCTACCTTGCGATCCTGCCATAGGTTTCATTGTTGCTGTAGCTCGATCGTAGATAGAGGTTATTTCTAGCACAAAATGGAGAAGTATATGATCTTGACTACGAGGTGGTGGATGTACAAGTACATGTGCTCCATGACATTCTCAATAGTAAAGAGAACTTGGGAATTATTATTATTATTATTATTATTGTATGATTACACATGATGTCTGTTTCAGGAATTTGGTCATCATATTGTCACTCTTATAATCTTATGCTTATTACATTTGGCCGTAAAAGCTGAACTTTCGATACTTCTTTTCCAAGTTCCACATTAATCTAACTCATTACGTTTTTTCCTCTATTTTTCAGTGAATGCGAGGTGCTAATTAGACTGTACTAGTTGCCATATGTACTTTGTCTTTTACACTTCTAATTGACTCTTTTGCTTTTTAAAAAAATAACATCGTGCAGATTGAGAAATCCTCTGGAAAAAAACACACACACACAGAATTTCATCTTCTGTGTCCTATTTCAGCAGTGCGTTGGATTGCCTTTATGTTAGTTTTGGAATATATTTAGTATACCGTGATGCACTGAGGCAAATTAACTATCAATGGATGGAGGCGTTATCTGATTTTGTTTGACCAACTGCAGTATAGCTTCAAATGTGGATATGATTGAATTTTATGGTTGTTTGCCTAAGACAAATTTTTCCAACTTTATCTGGATTTTCTCCAGAAAGAGCAACTCTTGAAGATTGACAATGATGTTGGTAACTTTAGAAGCTTATTCATAGCTGTCTTTTCGTTTTGCTTTGATTTTATCTCTATCCCAATTCCCAAAAATATGCTTACTTATTTCCTTAATACATGAATGAATGAAGTATTATGCAATTTTACTTGCCATGTTTGTATTTTGAGCTTTACACTGCTTCCATATTTTTTGTTATTCCTGACTTAGCTTTGATATTTAGTGCTACTTTTTTTCTTGTGAAACTCAGAATTCTTCAATAAACCCAAATATTATAATTTGCTAAAAGGCTACTGGAAGCAATCGTTATCGTGAATGAGATATCATGTCAATAAGAATTACCAATTAAACTTTGGGTAAAACAAAACTATTGTGCCTATTCATTTTCTACTTTCTATAATCATATTATGTTCTGGGTTTTGGTATAGGCGTATAGCTATACTAATTGCCTATTTCTTTTTACAAACAACAGATTCAGAGGCTTATGGCCAGTAATATTGTGACATCTGTGACCTTAATATTGCACATTTTGGAGGTGCATTTGGTTGGCACATTTCAGTCGTGCATTTTAGGTTTTCTTTGGTCAGTGAGTGGTGAGCTTTGAGTGGGAGATTGATATCCCATTTTGTGTCCTGTTGAGACGTGTTTTTGAGCGAAGAATTATTTATAAAGGATATTGATTATGATTTGTATCTTATGATTGTATATAATTAAAGATACATTGGTTCTAATATTAATTGGTTGATTATGATCATTAGTGACTTATGTAGTGGTGCTTAATAATGACCTTTTGGAACTTGAGTTGAAGTGGTAAATGCCAATTGGGCTTTTGTGCAAGTGTAATGAAAATATATATTCAAGTGAGAGATTCTTAAGTAGGCTTGTGTATGTGTGGCATGTGTTTTGGTATGCATGCATGTGGAGAGTTATTTAAGGGAAACAATTGTTCCCTTTAAGTGGATTTTATTTGAGAAGAGAAGAAATGAGATGAGGAGAGAAACGAAAAGAGGAAGAGAGGGTGAGATCGTAAAAAAGAGAGGAGGAGAGGAGGAAAGGGGGGACTGTTGCCAATTGAGAAGGAGAAGAAGAAGAGGGGAAAAAGAGGTAGATCTCGCGAGATAGAGGGTGTTTTCGAATGAGGTAACAATCAATTTTGGTGGTTGATGCTGCTATGCATGGCCTTACTTGCTAGCGTGGACTATAGAGGTGCTGGTGAGGTTCTTCAGTTGTCCTTGAAGCTCCAGCATTGTGCTTTGGCCATGGAAGTCATTAGACGAGGTTGTTGGAGGGAGTGTAGCAATCTTGGTTTAGAGGTGAGCTAGAACACAATTTTGTGAGTGAATCTTCTCTTTTCCTTTGCTGCATATTCTGATCTTGTGGTATATTGCTTGAGGGCTTGTTGGACCTCATAGAGGAGCTCAAGGGAGATTCTTGGCGGTTGAGAATCGAAACTTCAGTGGTGAGTAAAGGTTGTTGCAGTGATGGGTTCTTGAGCTTTAACAAGGTACACACTTATTAAGAGCTCTTTCTTTTCAAGATTTCATGTTATTACTTTGATGGGATTTGTTGGGTTAGTTAGAGGACCTTTTGATCTTCAATTTGAAGTATAGCCTTACCATGTTTGAAGTGGGGGTGTAAATGGGCTAGGTTGGGTTTAGGGTCTACTTAACTTTAACCTGTCCTTTCCTAATGGACAGTGGGTCGATTCAGTACCCATTTTAAGTTCTAGCCGCTATCCTACCTATCACCCATTAAGGTAATTGGTAGTGGGTAAGGTTAACGAGTTAAATGGGTAAGTTTTTTAGTTGTCAAATCTAAACTTTATATCAACTTGAATGATCAAGTGAGTATGTCTTTTAACAAAATTATGTCAGAAATGCTTGAAGCAACACAAGCACATAAAAACTACTTTCTAATTTAAATTTGTTGACGACAACAATCACTAAACATTGCATTATCAACGTATTAAATTATAAATATCTCTCTATCTACATTATCAAATTATCTATATACTATCTCTAAATACTTTTTGCCATATTAATAATAAAATAAGTGAAGTATAGTATTAATGCATTACCAAGTTAGATGAGTTTCATTCTTCCTTTTCAAAAGTCAAAATTAAAATTTCATATTTTAGCAATCAGAAAGAAAGTGATGTCCACTCAAAGAAATTGAAAGAGAGTCTCTAGAGATGTTGTCCTGTTGGAAATAATAGAAAAATATTTGATAATGTAGCATATAACTTAAACATGTTGGAAATAATCTACTTAAAGAACCATTATTCAAATGCATGCATTAATCCAAAAAAACATTTATGCATGCAAACAGTTGGTAGTTTGCACATTACTCAAATGATAAATAATAGAAGATAATTCAAATAGCTTGGAGTATTTTCATGAATAATTTTAAGTAATATCCATTATTCAATTCATGCATCAATCGAAAAAAAGCCTCAATCCTATCTTAACCTTGTTAATGGGTGACCTATAACACGCTACTCGTATCTTGACTCACTAAGTCAATGGGTTAGTGGGTGACAGGTTAATGGGTCAATGGGTATATGAAATCTTCATCCTAATCCATTCTTAATGGGTCGGATGAGAATAGGTTAGTGGGTGATACTTGACCCACTTATGGTCCTAGCTTGAGTTAAATGGGTAAGTTTTTTAGTCATATCTTGAGCTAGATATCAAATTTCAATGATTTTGGATGTACTGGATAGATAGTTTCGAGAACTTCAATTTGGCATATTATACAGAATTTTTTGGATATATTTGATATCCTAAATGCATGAATTGGTGTAGCAAATTTCTATTGTAATTTTGTTTTTCAAAGTGACTTTACTGCATTACTTTAATTATATCTCAAGCTCTAATTATTGGATTCATGTGAAATTTGTTTCATTGTAACGTAGACTTCTAGACTTTCAATTTGATATATAAAATCATTTATTTCTGGATTGGTTTGTTGTTGGAAATAGTGATTTTCAGTAGTAGATGTTTGTAGTATGCGTTTGGCCTGCACGTATGGGTTGTGCATTTTGGCCTTGAACAATAAAAAGTTATAGCCTATTATGTTAGTCTGAGCTTTAATTTTTTTAAAAAGTTTTAAATGTTGTCCTTCAAAGTAATTTAGAAAATAGTAAAAAGAGTTTTAAAGGATATTCATTATTTTATTTGTCAAACAAGTGGGTTGAGGTTAAGGTTAGAAGACTAAGAAGACCGAGATTGAGGTTCAGGAAGCAACAAGTTGTAAGGTTGTATTGACAAATTTAGAGGGTATAATACCTCTAAGTAGTTGATCACAAGATCGAGGTTGAGGTTACAAAGTTAGGTACTAGTAGAATCAGAAGGTTTGAATTCTCTAGGTGATTTGGACATTGAGATTTAGGACACCAATGAATATATCCTGCGATATTTAGTCAGAGCATGATATACATGTGTCTTACTTCTGGTGATGTTCCTTGAGTGGACAGTTGTAAGGATTCTTGGGACCTAGGACAGCGGAGTTCTTTGTAATGTGATTTGTCCGTAGCAATGTAGTGTGTCTTAACAGTTGCTTGTGGGTCAGTGTTAGTTGCTTGGTATCGTGTAACGTGACACATTGTGTTTGGATTGAAATTGTACTAGTTTTAGTGGATTTGATGTTGACTCTTGAATGCATGTTTTTATGATAAGATACATTATATTTTCCATGGTTTGGTCATTGTGGCTTCTATATAAGAAGTGCAGTGTGCCTACAGATGGTCTAATGGTCATTTGGCGAACTATAGATAGAGGAACTACAAATGTTCTGTGTATGTGTTGGACTAGCACGTTTAAGGCACGCGATTAGTGTATGTGTTTTGACTAATTCTGTTGGGTTTTGTGATTGAGTTTTTGATTTCAGAAGGCTTGATGTGGGTTTTTTGATGCATGTCTTTATGACTAGTGTGTATCATGAATTCAGAGATTTTGTGTTAGTAGCATCAATATTGTGATGCATGGTTTTGATTGTATGTAAGTTTTAGTTAGAGATTTTCTAATGGATTTCTCGCTCAATCTTTGTGACTAGGTGTTGTGTTTTGCTTGTGCATTCTACCCACACGTTTTCCCTAGATTTCAATTTGTTTTGCAAAGATGAATTCTGTCTTGAATCATTTTTGATAGGTGTGTGTTGGATGATCTTTTTAGTGGTCATTCACGCATATTTTATTTATATCTTTCAAGTATGATTGTAAGTTGGATTTTTTGCTAGTGCATTTAGAAGAATTACTCAATCACATATCGGAGGGTTTGGATAGATATACTATTCTAGTATAATTTTTAATGTTATGACATATTTGAATGAGTTTTGAATTTGGATACAGTAATGTGTTGAATAAAAAAAAGTGATTTATTAGGAGAGTGACGACTGGGACCGTTACAAATATGAAATTCCCAGAAAAAATTGTCGAATGATGTGGTTTTTTGTCATTAATACATCTTATTACTCCTTTTTTTTTGTAAGTAGATGGAAAATCAGGTTATGCTGATTAGTGACTGGCAACTGAATCGATTGATTTTAATGTGAAGCTCTCTTTTTAGGAAAAGGATGAAGAGTTCAATGTTGACTGGAGACGAGTGGCTAAAGCTAGCTTATTTGGAATTGCATTTGTGGGGCCTGTTGGGCATCACTGGTTAGCTTTTCACTGCATTTTCCTTTATATTAAGTCAGAAATATTGTATGTGCAATTTGAGACCCCAAGTTACCTAGATAGAATGAATAAATAGAACTAAGATAAACTTTTATAAAAGGGAACATAAAGAAGGCATATGATAGAACCATACTAGTATACTGAATAAATTCTCAGTTGCAAACTCCATATGCATGTTGAAGTTTACATGACAACTTTCTGTTACATAATAAGCTCTTTATGGAAGCTTTTTTTCCCATGCATTAGCCTCGACACAAACTGTAAGAGGGTTCTTAAATATCTAGTGGACTTTTAATCTACTGAAGCTAAGTATTTAGGTTTCTAGAATGGATTCCCATTAATTCTACATGGTATCACAACTATACTACTTTCTGGTGGACGCTACTCTACTAAAATCCAAATAAGGTTCTAATCTTCTATAGCATCCCTTAAAAGCATTGTACATGATAGTAGTTGGATAATGTTGTAGATTCAGTCAAGGTTTTGGTGTTTCATTTCACCTTTTGAAGATATGTCTACATGCTGGACCAATTCTACAAGAAATATGAACAGAATACTAGCCTCTTATCGGATAATTGTAAATTGATTATGTTGTTTGGATGATCATGGGCTTCTCCATCCATTGCCATTTGGAGCAAAGAGGTCCAAGATTATGTAATGCTCAGAATAATTTTATCATTGTAAAACTAATCCTCTAACAAATATGACCTAATTTACTTTTCTTTAGTCTAGATTATTTTGTTTGACAAAGAATGATTCACTATTAAGTTTTGATTGCATAAACAGGACAAAACTCTGAATGGAGGTGGGAAATCAGTCACTGGATTGATTTTCTGCTAATAGTATAGCTTGTTTCAGGTAGCAAAAGATTTGCCTGCATTTGATTGGACTGGATGTGTCAGTTGCATAATGATCATTAATGTTTGTTTTTTATTGATTTTAGTGTTTAAACGGTTCATTTTACCATTAAAAGGATATTCATCTTTTATCAAGGAGTCTTCTAAGTTACATGCTGTGAAATTTAAAGATGCTTAGACTCCTTCCAGGATGGCTTAGACTCCTAGGATAGCTAATGTGCAAATGGAGCAAAAAGAAACTTAAAAGGACAATTGACAAATAGGACCATAAGAGAAATAAACCTAGGTAGGTAAAAGGACACATGGTTTAACATGATTTCTTTACCGATGTAGGTACAATTACTTGGATCGTTTCATCAGATTTCGGATGCAACTGCAACCTAAATCAGCCAAATTTGTTGCCACAAAAGTTGCTGCAGATGCAATTATTTTTGGACCCTTGGACCTGCTAGTTTATTTCTCATACATTGGTTTTGCTTCAGGGAAGTGTGTAGCTCAAGTTCAAGAAGATGTTAAACGAGATTTTCTACCAGGCTTGGTTGTAGGGGGTGGAATTTGGCCAATTATTCAGGTCGCAAATTTTCGTTTTGTTCCCGTGCAATACCAACTTCTTTATGTAAATGTCTTTTGCTTGTTGGATAGCTCTTTCCTGTCTTGGCTTGAGCAGCAAGGAGATGCTTCTTGGAAAAAGTGGTTCACATCTCTTTATAAATTGGAAAATGAAAAAAGACACAGCTGATTCTTGGCCAATATTTGCATGTATTTTTAGCTTGGCAGATCTTTCTTGTATTTTGATATGAAGAATTGAAGATGCAGGTACATTGGTACGCTTCATACATTTTTAGCAAAATCTTGCGCACCAAACGGCACCATGTTTACCATAGTTGGGCGTGGTAATATGGCATTGATGTAAATTGCTTCTTTGTTTCTCATATTCACATGCAGATGTGGTCAAGCGCCTCTATTACAGTAAATAGCCTCATTAAAACAAACGATATTGTTATCTCCAAAGATTAAAATGCAGGCACTACATAATTGCATAAAAAAAAGTTCCTATATGTAATTTTTTGGGAACAAAAAGTTTTTCTAAATGTCATTTAGATGCAGTTATCGAGAAATGATTATTATGTAGGAAAATGTTTATTTTACTCGTTGTATAATAACAAAAACAAAAACTTCTTTTCTTTTGCCTGACAACCTCTCTTTCTTAGGGTTTTGTTCTCTTTCATTCTTCACTTCTCTCTTCTCTTTCTCTACCTCCTTAGATGAGTGGGTTCTCCTCCTCCTCTAACGAGTGGCTCTGTTGTCTTCAATTATCTTAGTTGCTTCTACTTTCCTCTGTTTTCATTATCTTCAGTCGTCTCTGTGTGGTAACACTTGACAATAGAAATACATCAACGAAAAACTCGAGCTGCACCTGAAAACATACACCTCCATTGATGGTGTCATGATCCTCAGCTTCGGCCTTACAAACTTTGACGTTATTGCATTTGTTGTAAAATAACAATCCATACTCCACATGGTCCTCGAATCTTTATTCACCCCTACACCTTAATGGTTCACCATCGTCCCATTACATAGTGGTAGCTCCAGCCTCTCCAACATCCTATAGACGCTATCAATTCCTTCATGTTGTTCACCTTAAACTCCATAGGCCCCATGAACTAGACGCTATCCATCATAACATAGGTGACTTCGATTGTGTCTTAGTCGATTCGATCATGACAGAGGAGGTAAACCATGGGTTTAGAAGGGAGGTGGGGGGTAGGATGTAGGCATCATTGATCTCGAGCGAAACACCCATCTCACGGTGGGGGTGAGAGAGAGAAAGAGGTGGGGTGGGATGAGGTAGAGGATGTAAGGGGCGATTTGGACGTAGAAGAAGTGGATGTAACAGGAGGGGAGCGGGGTTTCACTAGAGATATGTTGTGGTGGCCATGGACGACGGGTCCATCCTCTTCTCCACCTTCGCCTCCGTCGCGTTGTCCTCCGACCTTGGTGTCGATGTTTTGCTTGCTTTGGAAAAATATCTCTCCATTCATGTTTGTTTTGCTTGTTTTGGATTGGTGGCAAAAAGTATAAATAGTAATTGATTTTTTTGAAATATTATTCATTTAATGAGGATAATATAGGAAATAGATGGGAAAAGATTCCAATGTTTTTTAAAATGTTATCTTGCATTACTTTTTATTTTCATCATTTTTGATAAGTTTTACACATGAGATAAAAGTTGATATTATTGAATAAGTTGGCCTTTTTTGTGTAATTAGTTTGACCTTTTCTTCCATAAGTGATTATTTCTAATAAATTGTAACAAATAATCGTTACCAAATACTACCTAATTTGAGTAGATGAGTTACCTTTTGAAGACAAAGAGTATAAGTTGGGGGTAATGTAAATTGTTTTAACTATTTAATTTCATATTGAATGCATTTATTGGGATTATTTGCTTAAGAATGTAAAATTGTTTTCGAAAGACATGACATGAAGATTCCTAACTTGCATGCTTTTGATGTGGTCAGTCATGTAGCCAATATGATACTATCACATTGGAAGCATCATTATTACTTTTATGTTTTTATCACTACAATAGACTATATATTGTAATAGTTAAATAATAGATTTTTAGAAAACGTTGTAGATCTCCTTATTCTAAGTGATATTTTAGATCCTAATGATGATTACAAATGATTCGAAGTTATCGATTTTTGTAACTCAATAGAGAAATTGTGTCCTCAAGACTTCATAAATTAAGAGGAATACCACTTGAGCTATCAATTATATTATTATGAGCAGAATATATTTCGTGATCCTTAATTTTATAAATTAACAATGCTTTTTGAACTTTATCAGGTATTGATGTAAATCAATAAATCAAAGGTCTATCCTCTTGTAGATAAATTGATATATTTTTGTGTTAACTTTTCTGATTTTAACCACAACCATTGGAAGAGCATTATTAACTATGAAGTTTTTTAAAATTACACTTTGTAGTAGGATGAAAAATGTTTTTTTTATAGACTATTTGATTATTTATATAAAAAATGACAAGAACGTTAGTATTAGTAAATTGATTGATGATTTTTCTTATGTGACTAAATGAAGGGTACAAGTTTTTTTGAGATTAAAGTTAATGAATATTTTGGTGTTATTTTTTGTAAATATCTATGTAACTAACAACTAAATCTATATATTTTATAAGACTAAATTGACTTTTTTGGATTATTTTTTGTGAATATCAATGTTTACTAATAATTTGATGTATTTTAGGTACTTATCAAGAGTAAAGTTGTGTTTTGGGGATTATTTTTTAAATATCCATGTCATCCTAGGGATCAACACCGCCCAAACTTCAACAGCATAACAATCATTTTAATGAGATGATTACATAGTTCACGTATGCATGACATGTTTTGATTGTATAGGTGTTAATTGGGCCATGTTGTGCTAGGATCTGGCAACCTTAGGACCTAAACATGGCCCACGACCGCATGGCCCCAATCATGCTTAGGCCCCATCAAGGGTCATGTTTCGATCGTGTCGTACATAGACCTCGTCATGAGCCGTGCCTGGTTTCGTGTTTTGTTTTTTGTGTATAAAAATACACATATCTTAAAACTTCAAATTTAATTTTTGTTAAATAATAATTAAAACTTTAAGAACAAAAAATACATGTTACATCTTCACACATTAAAAAAAAAGAAGAAATAAAACTTTAAATTTTATTATTTTTTAACATTAATTGAAACTTTAAGAACAAAACGATGAAAAATACATGTAAAATTTACAAATACACATTAGGTCATGTCGTGCTAGGCCTAGCATGGGGCCCAATCATGCTCATGCCAAGGACAATACAACTTTGTATAGTTGGCGCCTATCATGACCCAGTATTTCAGATTGTGGCTCGCGGTCGACCCGACTCAATTAGCACTGCTATTAGATCCTAAAGACTCATTCTCTTCTTTTGAAAAGAGTAAATTGATTAAAATTTTTAAACTTTATCATATTGATTTGTCAAATTTAGATGTGTTAGGATCTGATAATGAACTTGTGACTTATATAAATCGATAGATATCAGTACTTTAGTTCAAAAAATGGTTGATAGTGGTTTAATTGTTATTTATCTTTAGGTATATTTACTTGTAAAATTAGCTATGATTTCATCAATTGCAACTGCTATAATTGAGAGAGTTTTTCGTGTAATAAAACTCATCAAGACTTCACTACGAAATTGAAAGGCAGATGAATTGATGAGCGACTAATGCTTGGTGACACACATTGAAAGAGATCTTTTTAAAGCCGTTGACATGAAGCAGTGATGCAATGCTTTCAAAAAGCAGTGCCGTCATCCACTGTAAAAGTCCGATATTCCTTAATCTTAGTCATTTTTATCATTTACTTGTCTTGCTATTTACATGATAACTGTCCTAACAAACTTCACTGGGTCCACAACTGCATATATATTCAACGGACTTGGTGAGTTCTATTCTCCCTACAAAGTTATTAGAGTCCAAACCCAAATTAGCAGCAATACATGATGGTTGGAATACTCAATAAAGTAAACAAGCTGAGTCTTTCTATCTAGCATATTGAGGAGGAGGAGGAGGAGGAGGAGGCGAGACGACGACGTGGGTGGTACTTTGTGTTTGGTTGTGTGGTGGCATGGGTGGTAGATCGTGGCTTGCTGTTAGCGGTGTAAGAAAGATGAAGAACACTGGGGAAGAAAATACGTTGTTCCATGGTATGGATTCTTGACAGTGGTGGAAAATGGTAATGGTTGGTATCTTGGACAATGGGTACGCTCTTGATGAAGGCAATCACACCATGCTATTCGAACAAGGGCTGTCCAAGGACAGTGGCAGATGGCAGCAACAGAAGCAAGACTACTTTTTTGACAAGGGATGAACATCTTACTCCCTTGTTTTGAAGTTCCTCGCGTGAGATTGAAGCTATGACCAGTGCTATCAATCTTAACAATGAAGAAGACAAGATCCCTAAGGCTCCTAGTACTGTTTTGGAAAAAGCTCTCGTGATAAACTGCTCTTCGCTACTGTTGAAACCCTAACATGCCTTCCAACCGGCAGCCGCTGTGCCGCCGCGATCGCCACCATCGGAAAGGTCCTGGACGTCCATCCGACTCCTTCCTCCTCCACCAGACGACCCAATTTGATTGGGTTGTCTTTAAAGAGAGCCTCTTCCATGAGGACTGCTCTGATGATCCCTCCCCCTTGAAAAATTCTCGCCGCCCTCATAGCCCTAGAAAGCACCACAGATCTAAGAGGCAGGTACGCGAGCGGAAGAGGGGTTTCTCTTCCTCCGGCGAGGTCGACTCAGAGATCTCCTCTGATCCCCTCAGCTGTTCTTCTATCTCTCTGTCCTCCGACTATTTGTCGAAGGATTCCCTTCTTGCCTGGAGCAAGACAGGGACTTGCGTATACTTTCTCCTCTCTGTTGGATCACACCCAGATATTTCATCACTATCTGTTGCCATGCCTAATATTTGCATAAATGTTCTGTTTCTTACTCGAACATTATCTTATTGGTGGTTTAAATCTCTTAAGATCTGTGAAATTAGCAAGATTTTCAAGATATATCATACTGCTCTTGAGTCTTTACATTCTGTAACTTTCTTTGAGGATGATAATGAGGACGATTCTACTGTATTTTTGGGAAATTTGTTGCCTAAAATTATAATTTTTAGCCCCACTGTTAGTAATACCATCTCTGAGCTTGATTTAATCTATGATGTTCCTCTGTCTTCTCCTCCGGCGAAATCTGTGGAGGAGCCCCGGCGCCCCTCCCTTTGTACACGGCGGGGGTGCTTCGTCGGTGGCGCTTATGAGGATGATTCTACTGTTTACTTGGGTGATTTGTTGCCTATGAACATAAATTTTTGCCCCGTAAATAATAATATCATTTCTGGGCTAGATTCTATCTGTGATTTTCCTCCGTCATCTTCTCTGGTGAAAATAGTGGAGGAACTCCGGCATCTCTCTCCCTGCAAACTACGGGGGCGCTTTTTCCCAGGCTCTGTCTCCGAGCCGTACGGCATTAAAACCCCACTACCCTCGGCTTGGAATTACACTTCCTTTAATACCCCTGTTTTCTTTAATACTGCGTGAGTTAATTCTAGTCACATTGGCTTTGATGGCGTTAACCTTGAGAAGTTAATTCCCTACAGCTCTGAGATTAATTCTAATATAGCCTGCGATCTGGAACCTTCGAAACGTTTAGTTGATAATCCGCAGGCGACAATTGAACCCTGCACTGTATCTTGCGTCAGTGGACAAACTGGCCCTGACAATGTTTACTTTAACAGCAACCCCATTAATGCTGGGAACGTTTTCTCTTCCCGCGCGGTAGAAATTCCAATCGACGGGTATTCCTCTGACATAAACATTAATGCCAGCCGCTCCTCTCCCTGCATGTCCACTCTGTCACCCATTCCTTCCTTCTGTGGAAAACGATACGCCTGCGCAGGGTCGAGATTCGCGGTACATCAATCTCCGGAAAAAAATCTTTCCCTTCCCCCCGCATCTGTTTCTTCCATTCCTTCTGAGGAAAACAACAGTTCCTCTGTTGAAGATACTTGGGACGACTGGAAGGCCGTTTCAAGGAGAAAAACCACCCCCTGGTAAGGTTCTGTAAGAAAAACAACAGATGCTTTAAGTGCGGACTGAAAGGTCATTCGAAGGCATCTTGTAAGTATATTGGTACTTGCTTTAGATGCAGATCCCCATCTCATGCGGTAGCCATCTGTAAATTTTTTCAGGAAGCTTCCTCAGCCCCTGTAGACATGTCTTCTCAAGGTCTTTCTTCGCAGAACCCCACCATCCTCCCTCTTACTGACTCGGTGTGCAACCAATATCAGCTGCTATCTCGCAGCGCCACAATCACGGCACACGTTCCCACTCCCACGAAGGAAATCCTTGAAAACCATGTCCGAACTTATTGGACAAAAGGTGCTGAAATCGAAGATCAGGACTCATCTCCGGGTAAATTCCTTTTGATTTTCCCCTCTGTTAAAGCTAGAACCGATTCTCTCAAGATGCATGGACATTTGCTGCAACGTATTTTTACATCTTTTATCCCCTAGACTCCAAACTCCAATGCGGTTAATATTTTAAAAGAAGAGGAGATTTGGATTAGATTGGAAGGCATTCCATACCATCTGTGGAATATTGATATGTTTCGTTATATGGTGTCAGAATTTGCAGAGCTTGTGGAGGTTGATTACAACATTGATCATGTGAAACATTTGGGCTTTGCTAGGATAAAAATTAAAATCCTTCCAGGGAAGGACATCCCTGAATGCAGATTTTTTGCCTTTGGCAAATTTGTATACCCTATCAAATATAGACACAGTTGGGATCTCTGTTCTACTTCTGGAAACACTCAATCACTGCCACAAAAATGGCCAGGCAAAGCTCCTTCTGGTCAGTCGAATACTATTAACCTTAAACCTGTTAGAAAACAATTCAAGGGCGCCAATAAAGGTTGGAGAGGAGGTAAAAGCAACAGAACTCCTAGTGATGGGAAGATGGTCTGGACTAGACCGGTTAGCCCAAAGCCAGTTTCTAATTCCCCTGGGATACTCCCCACCCCCACAACTGCCCTTTCATACAAAGGCAGTTTCCCCTCATCCTCTATCAGTACTTCTCCTAGCCGCACTCCCAGAGACGAGGATACTGCCAGATTTATTGAAATGGAAGTTAAAACCAGAAACTTAACCCTGTCCAAGCTTAAGAAAGTGCTGGTTGTATACGATTGTCTGGAAAGTGACGACCTTGGAGGTCCTTCTGAGATTCCAAATCTTCAACCACCCACTCCCATCCATGCACCAGGTAACTATACTTGCAATGCAGCTTCTGCCTCTTCTCAGAATAATTATGTTACATCTGATTCTACTTCTTCTTCTAACTCTGATGCACTGCCTTTTGATTTAAATGATAACACTAATGATGATGATTTTTTAAACCAAGTATTGTCATGGAACTCCTCTGGGCAGTTTAATAACTTCTGTAAAAAGATAGGAATACTACTTGATTCCCCAGCTGAAGTTAGATCCTTTTATAACTCTATCAGGACAGAGCAAGGCTTGACTGTCTTAAATTTGAATGATAATGCTAGTATCATAGAGAACCTGGATTCTCTTCACATTCTATCATTTAATTTATGTTAATTGCAGCCTCGAAAATTAGGGGTTTGGGCAGCAGTGGGAAAAAAAGAGCCCTAAAAATTTTTATTAGAACAAATAGATGTACTGTTATTGTTATTAGTGAAACAAAACTGGAAAATTTCTCCTCCTACACTTTAAAAAATATTTGAGGAGGTTATATTAACCAATGGACCTTTTTACAATCTTTGGGTGCCTCCGGGGGTATACTTGTTGGCTGGGATGACAATTTGGTTAAACTAGCTAATACCATTATAGCAACTTACTCTATTTCCCTATTCTTTACAAATCTCTTGGATAACTTTGAATGGTGGTTCACTGGAATCTATGGGCCCTGTGAACATAGTCTTAAAAGGCACTTTATTGAGGAATTGAATTTCTTAAGCAATAAAGTTAACAAAAACTGGGTTTTAGGCGGTGATTTCAACATTACTAGATCTCCAGATGAACATTCTTCTGGAGGAGGGTCTATACCTCACATGAGGGACTTTAATGAATTTATTGACAATAAAGCCTTACTAGATTTTTCACCAAACAACTGTAAATACACTTGGTCAAACTTTCAGACCAGGCCTACTATGGTTAGGCTAGATAGATTCTTGATTTCCACCAGGTGGATAGATAAATACCCAGACTCCTTCTGTTTGGGGAAAACCAGGGTAATTTCAGACCATATTCCCATAATACTTGATACTGCCCCATACTATTGGGGACCCCCGCCTTTCAAATTCTACAAGTCTTAGCTTCAAAATGAAGGCTTTGATCTCTTCATAAAGAACTGTTGGCATAACTCCTATTACAAATGCAAATCTTCTTCTTCTGTGGCAAGATTTGCTTATAGACTAAAATACATTAAAAAGCAAATCATCACTTGGATGGGGCCTATTAGGGAGGTAAAGAAAAAAAGACTTCAGATTGTGGAATCTCAAATAAACCTCATTGATTCCTAGATATCTTCATCAAACAATCAGATCATCTTTCATGATAAATTGAAAACACTTAAAGATGAGCATTTTATCCTGCTACAAGAACAAGAAATTTATTGGAAACAAAAATCTAAGATTCAATGGCTCAAAGAAGGTGACTTTAACACAAAATTCTTTCACAATATTGTAAAACAGAGGAGAAGGACAAATACAATACATTCTCTAAATATCAATGGTATTCCAGAGCAATCTCCTTCTCTTATCTCTAAGGAGATTGAAAACCATTTCAGCAGGCAATTTAACAAACTTAGCAGAATAATTCCCTCTCTAAATTGAAATTCTTTAGTGCCCATCAAAATCCCAAATCCAGATCTCTTGGAATCTATGTTCACAATGGATGAAATTCACAGAAATGTTGGCTATTTACCTGGAGAGAAAGCCCCAGGCCCAGATAGCTTCCCTTTATATTTCTTCCAACACTTTTGGGAAATGGTGAAAGAAGACATTTTAAATATCTTCCAAAATCTCTATAACTCTTCTGATCTTGATTTTCTAGCTCACATCAACCAGACATTTATTGCCCTTATACCAAAGAAAGAAGGTATCAAAGAAGTCAAAGACTTCAGACCTATTAGCTTAGTAAATAGCCTATATAAGATCATTGCAAAAACTTTAGCATCAAGGCTTTCTCCTGTCCTCGACCGAGTCATTGATAACTCTCAATGTGCCTTCCTTCCCGGGAGATACATTGGAGATTGCTTCCTAGTGGCTCAGGAGACTATTCACCACATGAAACTTAATGGAATTCCAGGACTTGTTCTCAAACTTGATTTCGAGAAAGCATTTGATAATGTTAATTGGGAATTCCTGTTAGAAACCTTGAAAGGATTAGGATGTGGACAAAAATGGATTACTTGGATAAAAATGTGTTTATCATTTGCCAGTTTCTCCGTACTAGTGAATGGTTCCTCAAAAGACTTTTTCAAATCAACGAATGGATTAAGACAAGGTGACTCCCTATCTCCATTGCTGTTTATTGTGGTCACACATGTCTTAAACAGAATGCTAGCCTTAACATTGGAAAATAATCTAATTTCTGGGATTCAGCTACCAAACAATGGGCCAAACATAATGAATATTCAATATGCTGATGAAACCATCCTCTTTCTTCAGGCCTCTAAGGACAACCTTATAAATATTAAAAGAATACTCTGCTGTTTCCAAACTTGTTCAGGATTAAAAATTAACTTCCATAAATCCTCTATCACTGGAATTAGGATTCATGATTCCTTCATCCAAAGAGCCTCTCAAATCTTGGGATGTCAAATTGAAAATCTACCCATAAAATATCTAGGTCTTCCTCTACATTACAGAAAACCCAATCACAGTGACTGGTTGCCAGTCATCGAAAAAATTTCAAATAAGCTGTCTCTCTGGAAGGCAAAGTTGCTATCACTTGGGGGTAGATTCACATTGGTTAATGCAGTGTTATCTGCTATACCTACTTACTATTTATCTGTATTACATTTACCAACCAGTGTAGAGAAAGAAATTGACAAGTTCAGATCGAGATTTCTATGGAACTCTTTATCCTCTTCCTCAGCTTGTCACTTGGTTAAATGGAAATCTTTATGTAGATCCAAGGAACAAAAGGGATGGGGAATTATTAACTTAAGGAATTTCAACATGGCATTGAAATGTAAATTACTGTGGCAATTCTTATCAAATGACTACTCACTGGAATGGAAAGAGATAATTAAAGCTAAATACTCATCTAGAAGGGCGCTTGGAGCAATTCTTAACATTTCAAACTCCAGATCATCTCCCCTTTGGTTTGAAATCAAAAGAAGCTTTGATGTCATAAATGGTTTCTCCTTATTCCATGTAAATAATGGAAAGAACACCATCTTTTGGGAAAACAAATAGTGGAATGGGGAAAAACTTAGAGATCTCTTGCCTGATCTCTTTAGCAGAGTGAAATTCAAACAAGCTTCTGTTAATAAGGTTATTGGGGTCTTTAACTCCAATCCTAGCAGCTTAATTCAGGACCCAACATCTTATTCTGACTCTCTCTCCTTGCAACAACAAATGACTATGCTAGCTGGGATCATTCCTAGTGCTGACTTAAACACTGAGGAGGATTCCATTATCTGGAAACCTACAAATGGCAACTTCACTGTTAAATCATGTTATGTTACTCTAAATGATGGAGGATTAAGATTTAAATATTATGGGGAAATCTGGAAATGCTGCGTTCCTCTCAAAGTGAAATTATTTTCTTGGTTGGTGGTTTGTAATAAAATTCTGACTAAGGAAAATTTGTGCAAAAGAGGCTGGATTGGTTCCATTTTCTGTATTTTTTGTAATGCTAATGTTGAATCTGCAGCACATCTTTTCATTTCCTGCCCTTTCACTTATTCAATATGGCAAGCTTTTATAATGAATCCTTTATATCCTGTTATCCTTTCAATAGCAGATTTCTTTAGCTTTCCACTTGTTTTAAAATTTGGTATGCCCAACATTGGTTGCCACTCCTTTGTGCAAATATTTCTATGGTCTATTTGGTGTGAAAGAAATAACAGAATATTCAGGAATATTTTCAGAAATAAATGTGTGATAATAAATGATATTTTAAGCTTGTGATCTCATTGCTGGATTGAAAGCTTGGGTGCAGGTTTTGAGAAAAATGAGAGACTGCAATCTATTACTTCCTTTCAGCAGAATCGTGATATGGATATTGATCCCTTGGCAGTGAATACTGGACAATCTGGTGGAGAAGAAAATGCCTCCACTCCTGCTATTGAGGAGGGAAACCCTCTGTGACGGCTAAACTCTTCTTAGTCGAATTTTGTTTTCCTATAAAACATTTTGAGGCTTGTACTTAAGCCCTCGTTTTGGCTCCATTTTACTTCTGAACTGCAGTTGCTTAAATTTTGAAATATTGATACCAACTATGGACTGAATGTGGTTAAGAGATTGGAATATATAAAATAAACAGATTACCGGTTTCAAAAAAAAAAAGATCCCCAAGGCTCTCAACCCAAATGACAATTTCACTGGCAAAGGTTGCTGATAACTTCATAAATGAAGGAGGTCTTCATTCAAAGCTCACATTTTAGATTTGAAAACGATAACTCCCTCTTAAGCTCAAGACTTCTGTTTCGATTGCTTTGCATGATAAGTTTCTCACTAGGAAAAACCTAGCCAGAAGAGGAATGAGGATGGGTGGGAGGTGCTCTTTGCCCCCGTTGTGGTCTTATATTCTTATGCTAGAATATTTTCTTCATTTATTCCCATTTTATCGGCATATATATCGCTGGAGTTTGCAGTTTCTTTATTTACGTTGGTTTGTTGCATCATTTAACCTGCATTGATCAATTCTTCTTCTTGATCTCTATTATTAAGTTTAACCTTGATCCTAACCCTTGTGCTCTTATTGTTATATCATTGATTTGGACTATTTGGTTAAACAGAAATAGGTGGTTTTTAATGGTGCTAAATTTTCTTTTGGATCTCTCTGATGATGATACCATTGCTTTGGCTTTTGGTGGACGGAATTTTCAAGGAATACGGTTGGGGAAGGGTTTGTCATTTCAACTAATATTTTCAGTTGAAGTATTTTCAGACTCTTGTTAATGAGAATGGTGTGAAGTTCCGAGACCAGTCGGAAGGTCCTCAGGGCTCACGGGCTCCGCATCAAACATGACTTCCTGGAGAATAAACAACATGGTAGCATACAAGCTGAAGAGAAAATAAGAGAGAAATTTGTCAAAGAAGAAAAAAATTGAGGTGATTGTGGGTAATGTTGTGCGGTGAATTATGGTAGTGATGTCTGATGATTAGGCCTAGAAGTGGAGTGGGTTGGATCGAATTTGGAGTCTATATTTATCTTTATCTTTATCTTTATCCATTCCTTCTTAACTGATAATATATCGGGTCAATTCTTGTTCGAAAAAGCTTAAGCACTACACTATCTGTTACTCTATTCACTACCCTTTTAGTTAATAGATAGTGGTGCGGGTTGACGGGTCAAATAAATGATTTTTTAAAATTTTTAAGACTATAATTTATATTATTTCATATCCTTAATTGAGCTTAAAATTGAACCATGACTACAAAAAAACTATTAATATGACAACAATCTATAAAAAAAAGAAATTGTATTCATTTAAAATTAATAATAAATTCAACAATATAAAACAAGAATAATTCCAACATTATCAATTATCACATTATGATATTAGCATTCATCGTTGATTCATTGATGAGCACATTATTATTATATATTTCATGTCCTATATTTATCTATTTTGTATATATATAAATAATACTTCTCAAAGGTATTTTATGCAATGTATGCAGAGACTTAGGTTTGAAATAAATGAAGGAGAAAATGCACAAAATGGGATTACTTCTAGAAGAATAGATTGATATCTCCAAAAGATTTGTGAAGATTGCAAAATTAAATCTCCAAAGAAACAAAATATTTTTAGATGCATGATCAGATCATCAAGATACATTGGACAATTAAATAGAATCAAAATTTTGAAAAGATCAACACTAGTACTCTAAGATTTTAGAAATATTCCTCTTTCTTATTTGTTTTCAAATATAAGAAATTGTAATAGCATAGTGGATTTGTTTTCGAAAGGAGATTAAGCTTGTAAGTTTATAAAAGGATTCCTTATGTAGCTCTGAGGAGAGCTTCCACCATCTAAGTTTTAGACTCTTTTCTTTTCTTGTATTTTGGGAGATTTAGAAGATCATCAGTATAATCTCAGATTCTTTTTAATAAAAATTCATTTTTATTTAATTATGTCTTCTATTTCTCCTTCTTCCTCTTTTATTTTAATGTTTTGTGTTATCTTGGCTAATTCTCTAGATCTAAGGTAGAGATGAAGTTTATGTATATTGGAATGTGTGATTATGTTTCTTTATCTTTCTCTTTATGTTTAATGTAATGAGTACATGGGTCGGATGTATATTACATAAATTACTCATAGAATCGATAAACTTTGATAAACTAACATTGATATCATCGTTTTAGTCTATACTTAAGGAAGATTTAATTGAGAGTTATGTATATAATCGTGATTTCAAAATACATCATCTGATTTAATTTGGTTTGTGTGTTTTTACTCCTTGACTTAATATTCTGTGATGCACATGTAGCATATAGTTTATGCTAGTTAGGATAAAAATCATTAAATCAAGTCATTTAGATCAATAGAGAGGATGGGAACAAACATGATCATGCATTCTTAATTCTATATAAATGGATTCAAAACCTTAAAGATATTTTAATTAATTTGATTGTGGTCTAATAGTCTAGTATTAGAATTTTCTTGTTATATCAATTTCATCAAATCTTTGTCAATAATTGGTAATAAATCTTTGATTCTAAACACTTTTTTGTGTGAAATCGATCTGTATTTGCCAACGTACTACATTGAACGTCGTGCACTTGCGATAATTAAAACGAACACATCATTCATTGTTCATTCAAGAATAATGATAAAATTAAAAACAACATAAATATAATATCAATTAACCATACCATTCATAATTGATGATTTAAAAGTTTAAAGTACTATGAAGATTACAATAAAATATAAAATATCTGAATTACCATCCATAATTTAAAAATTTAGAGTATTATCAAAAATATAATAAAATACAACTCTATAATTCAACAAGTTAACAGGTTAATAGATGATCCAAAGAAGTCTTCTCTTATCTTATCCTACTAAGAGGATGATTAAATGGGTAACGGATTAATAAGTGAAACAATGGACAAAACTCCTTCCTTAACCTGTTGTGGAGTAGATCAAATTGAATTAATAGGTAAAATCCAATCTACTTACAATCCTAACAATGATGATATAGAAGAGGAGAGAAGAAAATACCTATGGTTTGGATCCCTCAGAGTGATGGAAAAAATGTAGCACCACGTTTCTTGAACAATGGATAAGTAGCTTGTTTGTATTCAATGGACCACATTATTTTAAAAAAAAAATGCTCATGACAGATGGAAGCAATGGTAGAAGGACGGTGCTTTCTTGACTGATGTCATGGACATTGCCCTTTTTATGTTGAAATTTTCTATTTTTTATTTAACGAAAGGACATATTTTACTTAAAATCGCCTTATTCCTCAAATAGAATTATCAAAAGAAAAAAACCTATCCTCACAACTAGACATGGAATTCGGGTCAAACCGAGCCGGACCGCCTGCAAAGAACCATGGGCCCGGCACGGCCCATGGCCCGCTTGTGGGTCGAGCCAACGGGCCCACGGGTTGGGCTGGTCCTTCGGGCCTAAAAAAAATATATATAATATAATATAAAAAAAAAATTTTATTAATATTTTTTTTTTTGAAATACAAAAAAAAAAATACATGTTTACATAAAAAATACAAAATATATTTACATCATTTGTTTTACATTTTTTTTCAATTTTTTTATAAAGAATTAATCTTGTGGAGAGTCTGTTCTGCCTGTCGAAGTTGATGTCGCGTCATCGTCTTCTTCTGATTCAGACTTTAAGTTCAAACCTTCAAAACGACTAAGTGCATCGTACCAATCTTTCAAGCAGACGGAGGCTTCTACAGACTTCTCCGATAATCTACATCTTTTATCATTTAATACTATTTTTCCTGCAGAAAATGCAGATTCCGATGCCACAGT
>JAMKQA010008371.1:0-47617 GCA_024699735.1 Posidonia australis | reverse complement strand
ATTTTAGTTGCATTTAGGGTAGCTTTGTGTGAGGCTATTAGCCCTTGAACACAAGGTTCACCAACACTTGCATTTAATCATGTTTTAAAGCCAATGCTTTTGGTTTGTTTCCTCGAAGCTTTGCAAGTTTTCCCGAATGCATTTTCAGATATTTTTAGCTTTCCTGAATGCATCATTTCAAGATTTCGCAGTGCATATTTGCTCTATTTTGATCCTGCAACAGTTTGGCCCACCTAGGCGCACATAGGTGGCGCACCAGATTGACTCACCAATCTGGCACACTAAAGCAGCACACTGCCCTGTTTTCTACATACAGCATGCTTTCATATCTTTTATCATGCTTTCTAGATTTGTTTTCTTCTGCATTTTCCCTTGTTTTTCCTTCTGGATTTACTAGGAAGGCACACTTCATTTTTTTTTTGTTTTAACTTGCATTTGCATCTGCATATAGAGCGATGACGACAAATCACTCAAAATGATATAACTCTGATTATGCTTATGCAATATCTTTGCATTATATACTTGACCTAGATAGAAGAGTGATATTTCTGAGCATAGGACGCACCCCGCACATCATGCACCTATTAGCATAAGGCACCTAGCATGGCATCGCATATCGCCCTCGGGCGTATAGCAAGAGGCTGAAAAGCCAACATTTCATTGGAGAAATCATAGAAGACCGATTTTATCGGGCGTGCGAGGGTGCCTTACACCTTCCTTGTGTGTAACAGGGATCCTTACCTGCTTTTTTTGTTTTCGCAGACCTGTCCTTATTGTTTTGCATGTTTCTTCATGTTTAAGGTTTTCCTTGTCTTCCATAATAGACTAGGTGGCGACTCCTGCTTTTTTGCATTTTGTTTTGTTTTTCGACGTGATTTTGCCGACCGTTTTAGCATTCCTTTGCGAATCTCCTCACCGACATGGTTACAATCTCACTCAGCTTCAGGTTGACGAGAGGCTGCTAATCCTCCTCTTCCAAAAAAGTCTCACCAATCCGGCCCTCAAGTGGTTCACGTTGCTTGACATGGGCTCGATCATGACTTGGAACGACCTCTCGCAAGCGTTCATGGACCAGTATGCCTTTAATCTCGACTTGGTCCCAAAGAGGGAGGACCTTGTCGCCTCAAAACAGAAGCCCCACGAGTATGTCGGCCGCTGGCGCGCCCTTGCATCACAAGTGAAGGATAGGCCCTCCAATGAGGAGTCTTTCGAAATCATTATCCGAGGAGCGCAGCCGGATGTTGGGGCTCTGTTGAGCATTCAACCTATCACCACCTTCCCATCTCTGATTCGAGCAGGCGCATGCGTAGAGAGCTCCCTCTGTAGTGGTAGCTTCCCTACGCTCGCCGCTTTTGCCAAACAAGCCTCATCCTTGGATCACCATGTGAGTAGCAGCACTTGCAATGGTGCTGGCACCAGTCAACCGCCACGCCTGTCAATGTGGTGAACCAACCAAGCCCATGTCAGTTAATTTATGCACCTACATCTAGTGCACCACACACACCACAGATCACTACCACCACCTAGCTGGTGTATCCCGTGGCACCTATCCGGCAAGGACCCCGCCTAGGGCAGAGAAGGCCTCTGCGTTCTGCTCGACAATATACACCACTTGTTGAGCCACTGAGTACCATCCTCCCTAAGGTGGTGTCACTCCTGAAGCTCCTGGAGATCCGCCCCCCACCGCATCCTCTTTCGAGGTCGTATAACACAAGTCTATACTACAATTTCCACCTTTGCATGGGTCATTCGATAGATAATTGCATGGCTCTTTGGAACTCCATTCAGGACATGATTGACTGCAAGGTCATCGTTATCGACACTTAAGAGGCACACACTACACCTGCACCACCACCTGCATAGGCAGAAGCACCACCTTCTCATACCAACATTGTCAACCAGCCCATGCCTGTGTATGACAACTCAGCAGGCACTGGGACCTCTAGTGTCCATTTCATCTCCACCTTTGGGTCTACGACATCTGTAGTAGACCCCTCTGACCTGATTCACACTAGGGGTAAGCCCTGCCCCACTCATTCTATCATCTGATTCATGCTAGTGCCGAGCATGCTGTCCACATGATACGACTAACCGCAAGGGCGGAGCGTACCGCCACACCGCTGACTGCACATTCTGGGTCACCCATTGGCCCACTTATCTTGTCCAACTTCTTGCCTAGAACTTTGTCCAACCTCTTACTAGAATCTTGTCCAATCTCTTGTCCAGAATCTTGTCCAACCTCTTACCTTGATTCTTGTCTAATCTTCTGTCCAATCTCTTGTCCAACTTCTTACCTAGATTCTTGTCCAACCTCTTACCTAGAATCCTATCCAATCTTGTCCAATATCTTGCCTAGAATCCTATCCAATCTCTGGTCCAACCTCTTACTTAGATTATTGTCCAACCTCTTACCTAGATTCCTATCCAATCTCTTGTCCAACCTCTTATCTAAATTCTTGTCTAATCTCTTTGTCCAGAATCTTGTCCAACCTCTTACCTAGAATCTTATCCAATCTTGTCCAATCTCTTGTCTAGATTCTTGTCCAATCTCTGGTCCAACCTCTTACCTAGAATCCTATCCAATCTCTGGTCCAACCTCTTACCTAGATACTTGTCCAAAATCCTAGCTAATCCATTGTCCAACCTTTTCCTAGAATCCTGTCTAATCTCCCATTCAGTGTATCTTCCAGTATCTTGTCTAGTCTCTATTCTAGCATCATGTCCCGTATCTTATCTGGCCTCTTGCTTAGCTCCCTATCCAATATCCCGTCTAGCCAGACCCCCTCGTCAGCCAGCCCCTCAATCTTCTAGGATGGTCCCTTGTTCAGTCCTTACTTCTTCGACCAGGCAGGAGCAGCCCTCTGTCGACATCACATCTCAGCTGAAGAAGGTTAAGGTTGATACGTCGATTTAAAATCTCATTCGTACATCTATGGAGCATCGAGAGACCATCTTAGGGGTCATTCAGGTTACTCTAGTCTCCCCCACCATGGAACCGTCCGCTCTTGAGAATACGGTCGGTATAATTGCAAAGCCTTGTGTCATTTCTTTCTTCAGCAAGGAATCACCCTCAGCAGGAGTCAATCATAACCAGTCCTTGTTCATTACGGTGCAATATCAAAGCTTCTGAATTCCCCTCATTTTGGTGGATAACAACACAAACTTTAATGTTTGCCATTTGCATATAGCAAACAAAATCGGATTCGAAGCTGAGGATATCATACCAGTTGCGAAGGGAATGACGACTTTTGATAAAACGCATCACGACGGGCTAGGGATGCTTGTTATTCCTCTCATCTTAGGGCCTGTAGTCCTCGATGTCGAATTCTATATTGTGGATCTGGAGCCCTCTTTCAATCTTTTGCTTGGGCGCCCTTGGTCACACAGGCATCAAGCGATCCTCTCGACCCTCCACCACATGGTTAAGCTCCGCTGCAGCAATAACGTAGTTGTTGTTATAATGGAAGATCTTGACCAAGCAAATGTCGAGTCGGTCTCCACTGTCTCCCTACAGATCATCCATTTCAGCCCCAAGCCATCCGATGTGTTGTGGGTCAACTGTTTCGAGCTTGTCAATTTCATTCCAGCCCTCGACGTGTGTCAGTCACTTGACTGTTCATGAAAATCCCCTTCGGATGATTGAAAACGTATGTCGCAAATGGGGATACAAGAAAGGAGCACCACTCAAGCGACACGGCCAAGAAATCTTTGAGCCCATCCAGGCCATAGAAAAGCGAGAGTTTGAGAGATCAAGATACGAGTGGCAGCCGCACTAAGACAAATAGTCGCGCACCAGGAAGTACAATCAGATTTTTATTCCGTCAAACCTCAACAACTTTCTCACTGCAAGGATACTTGATCCCAATCAGAGTCAAGTTACTATTGAAAAGAGTCAATGTCAGATGGCACAATCAATGCCTCAGTCACCGGCAGTCACTTCAACAGCATCAGTTATCGCTCCAACAGCGATCCTCGTAGTGGTAGTCCTACAAATTGTCGTACCAACAGAGTCATAAGTGTAGTCCCAACAAGCCTTAGAACACAGTTACATCGATCACACAGTCTGGATAAGCTAGAGGTAGAGCAGTTATCGGACAAAGGAAAGGTCCTTAAGTGAAGCTCAAAAGGAAAGTCAGGCGACATCATACCCATTAGCCAGCTGCAGGATAGCTGCCAGCTAGTATCACTCCTTTGTACATCAAAAAGCACTGGAGGCCGAAGCAGCAAATCAACCCGGTGACTCAGTAAACCTCACAGTCCAAGAGCCAAAGGCCATTTATCAAAGTTAGTGTGACCACAATAAGGAACCATCAGGCACATAAATCATAGTACATTCTCTCCTTCGACGTTGCCAATCCAACCTTCAAAGAAGAAATCCTGTCAAAGCTCATTGCTTATGATGACGAGGATGATGACATGGAAGATGGAAAGACACTTGAATTCTAGCCTCACGACAATGATCCAAAGGTGCCAAAATTTACATCAGGCAATCCAGTTTTGCGGACCATACATCTCCCGGACGATCGAGGCAAATTCTGACCTAACTAGCATGGTCGTTACATCATCAAACATGTCTATTCATGAGGCACAACAATCCTCGAAGATATGGACAATGTCGAGCTACTTGAGCCAGGCAACACATGTTATCCGAAGTACTACCAATGAACAGAAGGCGTGTATCCTTGCCTTGCAAAGTATCCTTCTGTGCATCGTGCATCATCCACTATTCCATCATGCATGCATATCTCAAAATAATCAGTGATCCAAGTGCATTTAATCCATAGCATTTGTCTTTTTATTTTCATGCGCATTAGTAACTTAAGCATGTCAATAACTGCATCCATCTATGCATAAAGCATCATCATCACATCCCGATGACGACAATCGGAATAGCTAGCCTACTTGAGAAGGGTCGACACCTCTTCAGTTGTCACTACCCAGACGTCTTAGTGAGTGAGGGAGCCACCATCCCAATGTGGTTAGGCGAAATGTCCAAACTCCCATAGGGACTGACACCTCTAGAGGGAGATAAAATGTTAGGAGTGAGCATGAGTGTGAGCCAAATAGAAAAATAAAAAATATAAACAAGGGCATAAAAGAAATAAGAAGACAGAAGTCGAAGACAGAAGCTAGCCCTAACAGGGAGAGGTAAGTAGGCTAACTCTATCCCTACCACTTACCTTGGGGAGGAGTCGAAGCAAACATCCCAAAGATCCAAGCAGCCCAAGGGACTAGCCACCCCTTGCATAAAATCCAAGCAGCCTAAGGGACTAGCCACCCCTAGCATAAAATCCCAGCAGGCCCCTCCAAATTCGGATGTCCATTACCCCCAAGAGAGGGTTAGAGCGAACCTACAAGCCTAAGAGGGAGAAAAGAAATATGTCAAAAGCCAAAAAAGTAGGTCTAAGTCCCCAAGAGTTTGGCATGGAGCCTAACCTATTGAATAATCCATCCCAGAGAGCCACCAACAGCCTAGAAGTTCGAGTAGTGTCTTGTGAATCAAGGTCTTCTTCTCTTCTCATAGTAGGCATGATTAGCGTTCCAAATTCATTCTGAGGGATGATACAACATAACACCATCATGCTTGCATGCATTGTCACTCATCCACTTTGCAAGGTCCCGCTAGGTCCCAAACCAGGGGCATGTCAACTACTCTTCAACCAAAGACCTAGCAGAGGATATCGTATGCCAGGGGCATGGTAGCTGCCTTTGTGGTGATAACCTTCCTCGTCAACTAGGGGCATGTCAGCTGTCCTGTTGGTTGATCCTTCTTGGGACAGTATCATCGTCTAGAACATTTTGTCTGCTCCATAGCTCGAGTGCGGAAATGAGGACAACAATAGCCGTGAGCCTATGAGATTAGAGCAAAGTCAGAATATCCATACTCCTCTAATCAGCAAGAGAGAGCACAGTCAATAGTCCAATGCCAATGTCAGTCTACCAAGAAGTCAGCCGGTGATACAACAATGAACTTGGAAAGATGTCAAAAATATCCAACAAGACTGTCTTCTTCGAGGAGGAAACAATGCCCTCGTGACACCCTTCTAGCCAAGCTCCTTGCATCAGTGATGAACCCAAGTAGCAGTTTATCCATATCAGTCATTAAGTGAACAGACAAGGAAGTCACACAATGAAACAAACGAGCTACAGACAAGAATATTCTTGGCTATTAGGCAAGTTAAACATAGCTTTTACCCTTTCCTCGTGTCTCCTTTAAGTCTGGAGGAGATCTGAGTCGTTGGTTCCTTGTATCCTAGGACCAACCGTTTATCCCTTTCCTTGTGTCTCATTTAAGTCCAAAGGAGATCCGAGTCGTTGGTTCCTTGTATCCTAGGACCAACCATTTATCCTTTCCTCGTGTATCCTTTAAGTCCAGAGGAGATCCGATTTGTTGGTTCCTTGTATCCTAGGACCAACCATTTATCCCTTTCCTCACATCTCCTTTAAGTTCGGAGGAAATCTGAGTCGTTGGTTCCTTGTATCCTAGGACCAGCCATTTATCCCTTTCCTCGTGTCTCCTTTAAGTTCGGAGGAGATCCGAATCATTGGTTCCTTGTATCCTAGGACCAACCATTTATCCTTTCCTCGTGTCTCCCTTAAGTCCGGAGGAGATCCGAGTCGTTGGTTCCATGTATCCTAGGACCAACCATTTATCCCTTTCCTCGTGTCTCCTTTAAGTCCAGAGGAGATCCGAGTCGTTGGTTCCTTGTATCCTAGGACCAACCATTTATCCCGTTCCTCATGCCTCCTTTAATTTCGGAGGAGATCCAAGTCATTGGTTCCTTGTATGCTAGGACCAACTATTTATCCCTTTCCTCGTGTCTCCTTTAAGTTCGGAGGAGATCCGAATCATTGGTTCCTTGTATCCTAGGACCAACCATTTATCATTTCCTCGTGTCTCCTTTAAGTCTAGAGGAGATCCGAGTCGTTGGTTCCATGTATCCTTGGACCAACCATTTATCCCTTTCCTCGTGTCTCCTTTAAGTTTGGATGAGATCCGAGTCGTTGGTTCCTTGTATCCTAGGACCAACCATTTATCTCTTTCCTCATGTCTCCTTTAAGTCTAGATAAGATCCGAATCGTTGGTTCCTTGCATCCTAGGACTAAACCATCCATCCTTTCTTGAGACTCCCCTGATCTAGAGGAGATTTGAGTCTTTGGTTCCTTGTATCCTAGGACCAACCATCCATCCTTTCCTCATGACTCCTCTAATTTCGGAGGAGATCCAAGCCGCTAACTCCTTATATCTTAGGACTAGCATCCATCTTCCTTTGATTCTTGTAAGTCCGGAGGAGGTTCGTGTTGTTGGCTTCTTGTATCCAAGGACCGACTCTTTCCCCATTGGGCTAATAATCCCAACTATCCGGCGACGAGTCTGTCAACTCATCACAGGGTTGATAACCCTAACTATCTGGTGATGGATTCGTCAACTCATCATAGGTAGATAATCTTGTGCACTCAGGCAGTAAGCATGATAGCTTTATTTAGCAGTCACCGTCTTGTTTGAATGATTGTGATTGGCAAGGAATAGCCACTGCTGTAACATGTGCCCAATTGTTTCAGGCTGCTGCCCTCTTTGCCTACCGACTTGGTGTTGGGGCCCACCCAGTTAATAGTCAAGGATACCATTTTGTTGCCCTAACGTGGACAAATGAAGCCATCTTGGGTTTCAGTACCAGGTGTGGTGGAATCCTATCTGTCCTGCTAGGACTTGTTCAAAGCAAATAAGTGTCATTTCTATCCTTTCTTAGACGAGGCGAGGTCTAGATGATCTCATCCTAGGTTCGCCTCAGATGGACAAATCTTGATGCCCTTATCATTGGGCTGATAGCCCTAACTATCCAGCAATGAGTCCGTCAACTCATCATCGGGCAGATAGCCCTAACTATTCGACAATGAGTCCATCAACTCATCAGTGGGCTGATAGCCCTAACTATCCGGCAATGAGTCTGTTAACTCATTATCGGGCTGATAACCAGAGCTATCCAGTCGGTAGGTCCATCAACTTACGATGCCTTGTCCTTTAGCTTGCAAGTTTGATAGTCATATCTAATGCTCCTTCTCTTGGGATGATATCCCGAATTATCTGGTTGACAACCGTCATATTGTCAGGAGCAGGCTGATACCCCAAGACTATCTGGTTGACACCCGTCATCAGTCTATCCCTCGGTCGGCAAGTCTAGCATCTTGCCATGCATCCTCCTGGGCTGAAAGGTCCGCCATTCGCCAGGTTTGCCTCAATCAATAAGTCTGACAGACTTGCCCAGGCACACCTCGGCACGAGTCGGGAAATCCCTCACGCTCCTCTTCGAGAGCTGAGCTACCCTCTCATTTTCAGCATCACCCTCATGCATCATCCAGCATTAGGGTCATCCTTTGCATTAGCATCATGCATTGACCACGAGTCATGACTTTTCGGTGCATCCACCGAATAAGTGGCTCACAGCCCCACAAAAAATACCACTCTCCCGCAGAATCAAGTGGGGTGTCTTGTCAACCCCGTGCATCGGTCTCCATTCCCTCGACCTTGCTTAGGGAGGGGCATCTGTAGACACCCCAATTTTAAGGTCACCTGGCAACAAGCTCCTTCAGATGATGCTCTGGTTGTGACCACCAAAACCCTAACCTACTGAAGCCCAATTAGGCCGATGCTAGCCCACTCTAACCTAATTAAACTTGAAACCAAACAAATGAAATTAAATCCACTTAAAATTCATTTAAAAACAAACTTAAATACATTTAAAACCCACTTAAAATCCAATAAAACCCTAATTAATCAAATAAAAACCCTAATTAATTAAAATGAAATTAAATCCACTTAAATCAATTTAAAACCCACTTATAATCAATAAAAACCCTAATTAATCAAATAAAAACCCTAATTAAATAAAATCCAATTAAAATCCTAAATTGATCCAAAAACCTCAATTAAAACAAAAACACCCTAATTAAAAAACCTAAAAAGCAAAACCCTAAATCCATAAAATTTCCAAAACAAAAAAAAACAAAATCAACCGAAAATAATTAAAACCTATTTTAAAACCAATTAATTAAACCTTAATCATGAATTTAATTTAAATAAAAGCCCAAAACTAAACCCACAAAATCCAATTGAAAATCTAAAATTAAAACCCTAAACAATCCTAAAAATTCCAAAATAAAACCAAAACAAAAAAACCTAAACGAAAAATCAAAACCCTAAGCCCATTAAGCCCAACACTATTTCATTCAAAAATGTAATTCAAAACTTTAGGAAAAGTAAAAAATAATTCCGACGACCCTAATTTTCTGGCGACAACTCTGATGAGCAAGCCTGAGGAATCGGGAGCAGATCTCAGCTTCTTTGATCCTTGGCCAACTTCATCCGACCCACGTGCATAATCTCACAATGCCTAGTGGCTGAGGAGGAGGATCGAGGGCTCTAGAAAGCCTCGTCGAAGTATAAAGCTCACCTTGTCGTCAAAGCTTGAGACCTTCAATAGGAGAGAGAGATTCACGAGCCTCCAACCTTTCCCCAGCAATCCAAAGTCCTCTCCTCCCTACACCCAAACGAGAAGGACATCCAGGCTATCCTTTCCACGCTATTCTACAGCCCAGAAGCCATCGCCGTGAGCCACCGAAGCATTGCCGGAACGTCGCCACTGCCACTGAAGATCGCCGAAGAGGACATTTCACCCACCAGGTAACCCTTTTCATCCTCTATTCATTTCTGAGCATGCCCCTTAGGACGCTTTAAGCCCCTGGAACGTGCCACGGTGGAGCAACGCATCTCATGCGCCGACATCTCCGCTTCCAGTGGTGGGTTCACCACCATCGGCGAGGCTCTGAGCCTCCTGACCTCAGGTGAGGCTCCCGTAAGCCTCTCCTCTCTCCTCCTCTTCTCTCCTCCTCCTTTGGTCTCCCTCTGCTCCAAAGAAGCCCTACCGTCGACACCCGATCCATCGAGCCGTCGATGCCCGATCCATCGAGCCGCCGTCGTCGTCGCCGTAGTCTAGCCGCATTCGCCGTTTGCCGTCGAAGATGCCCCCATGCGCACGAGGCCACCTCACTCCGCACCGATGACCCATGAACCTCTACGTACCTCTCAGGAGCTCTCCCATGCTGTTAAGTTCCTACCCGAACCTCTGCAGCAACCTAACCACCTCCGCCGTTCCCGTCGCTGGAGACGAAGGTGGGAGGAGTGTTTTGGAGCACCTCAGAGCTTACTGTTGCCCCTCTGGAGCCTCATTGTGGCTCCCCGGAGCTTTCCCCACTCTCTCCGCGCCGTTCCAGCCCCCGGAGCACCACCACGTCACGCTGTCATCGTCTCCGTCGTCGTTCAGAGCACCTCACTAGAGCACGAGGTGGGGGGAAGCCTCAGTCCTCCCCAGCCTTGCCCAACTATCCAAAGAAGGTCACTGCGCCACCATGGAGCTTCCCTAGCCTTCATGGGCCCCCTTCAGCGGTTGGGTTACCGTCGAAGTCTCGTTGGAGGGAGAACGTCGGCGATCCTCCGATGATCTTTGAATGAACATATATTCGGCCCAAGTCCATTAGTTTGGGTTTATTACTTTTAAGTCCTTAGTTTATTACATTTACATCCTTTTTTATTGCATATGGGTCCAAACATTTACATTTTAGTCCTTGTGGTTTTAAAATTCATTTGTTTCTTTTATTTTATTTGTGCATTTTGCATGTGACCCCCTGAAGGTTTATTTTTTAATTCATAACACATTAATGCATGTTTTTTTATCACATCTAGGTCCTTGGAACATAATTTCTTTACATTTAGGTCCAGAACATTTGCATTTATCCCCTGAAGCTTTTTAAAATAAGTTATCTATGTGAAATTTGCATTCTAAACCCTGAGGATTATAAACATTACACTGATCTTTAAAATGATGAACATATAAGTGCTGAACATATACATTTAGCCCCCTAGAATCTTTAAAATGATTTTTCTCTGCGAAATTTGCAGTCTGAGCCCTAAGATATTTAAAAATCACACTGACTACTATTAAAATGGAATTTTCTTTACAATTTGGTCCTAGACTTTTGCATTAAGCCCCTAGAACTTAAAAAAATGAGTTTTCTTTGCACATTTTTCATCTTAGACCTCAGGAAACATCATAATTGCACTGACCAGTATAAAATCCCACTTTTTATCACATTGAGGTCTTGAAAAATTGCATAAAAGTCCCTCGATTTACATCAAATCATTCTGAGCACATACAATTTGCATATAGGCCCTTAGATTATTTCTAAATCCATCATTTAGAGCTTTAAATGTTTTCTTGCTTATTTTGGGACATTTTTCACTAATTACATCTCATATTTTGCATTTAATCATTGATTCCATTTAAAAAATCATGTTTTCACTGAGATTTGATCCATAGTTTCACATTTTGGTCACATTAGCACTTATGTGTGAATTTTGCGCTTTAGACCCTGACTTTTCAGGAAATTATCCAAGTTCAATTTTTACATCCCGGTGCCATATTGACATTGGACCCATCATTTGCATGTTAGAATAGGGGTCATGAACATGTTCTTCATCCAGATTCTCATTCCTCTTTGTGAATTTTGCATTTTGGTCCTTATGTTTGTCCTTTATTGTGTTTACATCATTTTGTTGATTTTCTCTTCCATGTTTCTTGCAAATAACATCTTCTAGACATTTGGCACACATTTTGACACATTTTAGGCCATGTATCACTCCCATGCTAGCATTTATCATATATGGCCAAAGAAATGACCAAATTGCCCCTGTGCCTCCAATTCATGAGCATGCATCTCAATCTTTGCACTTAGTCAGGCATAGTCCATGTCTAAGTTATTCTTTAGAGTTTTTGCATATTTAGGCACTTATCCATGCATTTCATATCCTTTCTCCTCACATTTGTATCCCTATTTAGCGAGCCAGCATCTCATGCCTTTCCTTCGTGGGTTTCTTTGTTCACTTTGTCTTCAGAATTTCTTATCCAATATCCGATTTGACTTGTTTTAATCCTACATTTCAGATTTTTGATTTGATTTGGATTTCATCACCCGAGGGTGTACATTAACAGGCCTGATTGCCAACATTGTCCCTACTACGGATTATTTTTCCCCTTTTGATTTTCATGACTTTCTCCATGATTCCGATTCACTTTGTCTTCAGAGTTTTTTATCCGATATCCGATTTGATTGGCTTTAATCCTACATTTCAGAATTTTGATTTGATTTGGGTTTCATCGCCCAAGGGCGTACAATAACAGGCCTGAAGGCCGACATTTGTCCCTACCATAGATTATTTTTCCCCTTTTTGATTTTCACGACTTTTTCATGATTCCGAGGACTCAGGTTGACTTGGCTTGTCATCTTTTTGATATCATTATGTTTTTCAGAAGTGTTCTTTAACAAAACCTCATCATTTCATGTGATTTTTTGCGATTTTATCAATTCATGTGGATTTCTTCGCAGTTTTCTCACACTGTCTTGCACATCCATCCAATCTTGTCATGGCATACATATTAGCATGATTAGAGCATGATCTAGGTTTAAAAAACATTCATCTAGCCTTTAGCAAGCAATTAGACTACAAAGACTGTGTTTCTCGGGCGTACGAGGGCGCCTAACACTTTCCTCGTGCGTAATAGGAATCCTTACCTATCCTCTGGTTAGCAGACAACCAGGCTTCACATCTGCACCGTAGGGATTCATCTTTTTTGTTGTTTTCCTCGTCTTTCCCTTAAAAGACCAGGTGGAGACTCCTTTTATTTTTCTTTTATCTTTCCTTGCACCTTCGCCATCTTGGCATGGTTGTGATCTCCTTCCCTCTAGCATGGCTCCACGCTTGGACTTCCTCGGGTCGGCATGGTCACAGATAGTATGCTTAGTGATTTGGAAGTTCTGTTCTAGGAGCAGCTGGCAACACTAGTAGAGGATGTAGAGAGTGAACTCAAGTGCCGAAAAGGAAAAGCTGTAATCATGGAATGCATCGCAAAATAGTCGGTTCCATAGGGCCAATTAACCATCATGACCCTAAAGGAAGACAGATTAGTGAATGCTAGACTAGAGGAGTTTATCTCCTATCAGTCAGGAGGCGGATCTAGTTGGTATTACCAGTTTTAGCCCCACTTGAGCAGTGGGGTCCGAAAAAAAGATCCTAAGTTAGGCTTAGGAGGGAATGTGGGCGGCAGCACTCATATCAGTCAATCAAAAGACAGTTGCCCACCTGTCACACACATTGTACATACCACCCAAGAAAACCAAAAAAAAAAAAATAGTAATCCACACAATAAGGCTGTGGAAGAGGTGGAACAGCCAGGTACATATGTAAGTTCAAGTGCATCAGAATCAGAGATTGTCAAAGGTGCCTACAAAAGATAAGAGTAACAGTGACTATTCTGAAGCATCATCAAGGGCAGAGTGCTGAACAAATATGCACCTTTGAGGACGTGAATCCATCTTTCCAACAAGAGGTCCTTTTTGAATTCATTGCATATGAAAAGAGATGCAAAAATAGAGGAGGATGGTCATGATGCACCAAATCTTCAGCCTTATGATGATGACCCAGAGGGCCTTAACTTGCATGTAGAAGAGGAAACCAAGCGTGTAAACATTGGCATTGCTGAAAATGTTAGGGAAGTGCGAATTAGTGCTAGACTCACAGTGCAAGACTGAGCAGAACTTGTTGAGCTTCTTAAAGAGTTTGTAGATGATTTTGCCTGGAGCTATGATAACATGGTTGGGCTAGACGTTGAGGTAGCGGCGCAAACATTACCGCTTAAGCCTAACGTCAGGCTGGTCAAACAGAAATTGTGTAGATGGCGCGTCCGCAATGGCTGTTGAAATGTAAAGAGGAAATAATGAAATAGCGCAAGGTCATTTTTCTGAAAGTTGTCGTCTACCTAGAATGGTTAGCAAATGTGGTACCAATGCCAAAAAAAGATGGTTGGGTTCAAATGTGTATTGATTACAGAGACTTAAATAAGGCAAGACCAAAGGATAACTTTCCACTCCCACACATCGATGTGCTTGTAGATAATGCTGCAGGACATAAAATGTTGTCATTCATGGATGGATTCTCAAGTTATAATCAAATTAGAATGGCAGATGAGGATTTGGAGAAAACGTCCTTCATTACCCCATGCGGAGTATTCTGTTACAGGGTTATGCCATTCGGGCTAAAGAATGCCAAGGCCACATATCAAAGGGCAATGACAACATTGTTCCATGACCTCATGTACCAGGATATCGAGGTCTATGTGGATGATATGATAGCTAAGTCAAAAGAGCCTAAGGAACACATTGCCTGCTTGAGAAAGTTGTTCAACTGCTTGCCAAAATAGTAGTTGCGGCTTAACCCCAACAATGCATATTTGGGGTGTCATTGAGTAAACTTCTGGGACATATCATCAGCCAAGGGGGAATTGAGGTGGATTTGAACAAGGCTAAAGCCATCATTGAGATGCCTCCTCTTACAACAGAAATGGAGGTCCAAGGGTTGCTAGGGCGGTTGTAGTTTATTAGTCAATTTATCGCCCAACTGACACCAATTTGTGAGCCAATCTTCAAACTCTTGAGGAAGAATGCATAGATCCACTAGAGTGATGAGTGATAAGAAGATTTTGACAAACTTAAGAGGCTCATGGTAAGACCACCAGTCTTAGTTCCCCCAACACCAAGGTGTCCTTTATTGCTCTATTTGTCAGTAACACAGCATTCAATGGGTGCAGTCTTGGGTTAGCATGATTAAACAGACCGTAAAGAGAAGGCCATTTATTACTTGAATAAGAAATTCAATGATTGTGAAGTTAAGTACACCGCAATAGAGAAGGTTTGCTTACCCCTTGTCTGGGCCACACAATGGCTAAGGCATTATATGATGGCACATGCTATTCTACTGCTGTGCCACCATGATCCTATGAAATACTTGTTCCAGAAGCCAGCACTGGTAGGCAACAGTGTCAAGTGGTAGGTGCTTTTATCTCAGTTTGATATCACTTTTGTCACTCAAAAGTCTATACAGGGACAGGTCGTGGTAGATCACTTAGCAGATTACCTTTGCTAGAGTATTAGCCCTTGTAGACTCAATTCCCTGATGAGGATATACTATTTGCATTGGAAGAGGATAAGCTAGAAGGTTCTTGTGACCACATTATTACTCTCAAGCTACAATGTTTCAGCTCGGCAACTACATTATTAGTGTTCCATTTCAAAACTCTTTAAACTTTCTTTTCAAACCATTTTCCATTTCATTCTTCTCGTTGCAGGACTCTATCTCCTTGCAACACTAGACCCACCACTGGGGTCCCAACTCAAGCCATGAAAACCATGCTTAAAAATAATAAATTGGGTCTCATGCCCAAAATAACACAAAATCATCCTTTTCATTCATTTATGGAACCAAAACCAAAAACCACGCCCAAATCTATTTATTTGGGTTCCACATTCATCCATGTCATTCCTTAGGGAAAACATCATTAACATATACTCAACATACCAGTTATCCTTCATTAAAACTCATATTTATGCTTACTTGGTTCAGTGCAAAAACGACAGACCAAATCTCCAGATCGGTTTACCAAAGATCTCTGGTTCAGTATACCAAATATTTTCGGTATACTAAAATCCCATGAATCGGTCGATCGGGTGTTTTTGGTCTGCCGATATCAGGTATCTAGCTAATCTGATAGAGATTCAATATGCCAAATCGCCCGAAACCAGGGCACCTCCCTTGTTTGGAATGACAGAAATCGCCTAAGGTGGGAGTCTCGATCAGACCCCCCAAACCCAAATCAAAAATCACGAGTAAAACACGAGGTGTAGACCCTTGAGTCCATTTCAAAACCTTTCAATCCAATCATGATTTCACTAACCATACAAGGATATATAAATTCTCAATGGAAACATGCTTAGAGTTAAACTTTAAAACATTTAAGGCATTATCTACCAAAAACTCACGAAATTCACACAATCTAGCATGATCCCTACACCTTCACATCATTAATCACATTTCCATCATTCCTACTATTTTTCTACCATTTTTCATGCATTTTCCATTATTATTCTTCAAGGAAGCAATAACGAGAGAGAGGCGGGGCGGGGGGGGGGGGGGGATTGCTTACCTCTCTGACGGCCCACGCAACTCTGGCGAGTTCATCGCACCCCAGCATTGCCTCGGCGAAGCTCCAGTGTACCTCGGCCCCGGTGGAAGCACCCACACTCAGACCCTCCTCCTCCCAGCTCGTGTGCCCTTTCTCTCTCTCTCCTCTTCCTTTCCTTTCTCGCCATGCTCAACCAATACCCACTCCTGCCTCCCTCTCTTTATCTACGCCACCACTCGCTTGGCGCCGGCCATCCATCACGTCGGAAGAGACGGAGAGGCATGGGTGGAAGAAAAGGATGAAGAAGAAGGGAAAAAGGGTGGAAGGGCATGGCTCGTGAGAGAGAGAAAAGGGAAGGAGAAAAAGAATGAGAGAAAATGAAGAAAAGACAGGCACGCAAATTGATGTGACTGTGCATCCTCAAATCGGACTCCATATTGGTCCCAGATCACAAACAAGTGCATAGAAAGCCAACCACATGCTCACACATCCAAAAAAAAATAACAGAATATCAATTATTAAACCATTCAAGCAATATTACAATCAATAACGTGGTTTACAATTAGAAATGGATAATCAGGCCCAAATGTCACATCCTAACCCCTTAAAAGAATTTCGTCCTCGAAATTCAACTCTAATAAAACAAGTAGGGGTACTATCTCCGGATGTCCACCTTACGCTCCCAAGTAGCCTCCTCTGTACCATGGTGTTGCCACTGAACTAACACCAATGGAATCACTTTATTCCTAAGGACTTGCTCTTTCCTGTCCAATATCTGAACTGCATTTTCAACAATAGACAAGTCCTCCCACAGCTCCTCTGGCTACACTAGCATCACCTGGGATGCATCGGCCAAACACTTCCTCAACATAGACACATGGAAGGCATTGTGTACACCCACCAACTTTGGTGGTAGATCTAGTTTGTATGCCACCTCACCAATCCTCCTGGTAATCTCGTATGGTCTGATATATCTAGGGCTCAACTTGCCTCTCTTACCGAATTGTGTCACACCTTTGGTTGGTGACACTTTCAGGAAAACAAAGTCTCCTACCTCGAATTCCAGAGGTCTCCACCTCCTATCAGCATAGCTCTTCTGCCGGCTTTGGGCAGACAACAACCTCTTCCTGATCTGATCCACCTTGCCCTCGTACTGCTGTACCATCTTGGGCCCAACTAACTATCCCTCACCCACATCACTCCAACAAGTTGGTGTCCTGCAAGGGCTTGCCATACAATGCCTCGTATGGTGCCATACCAATACTAGCGTGGTAACTATTATTATATGCAAACTCAATCATAGTTAAATGATCCTCCCAGCTACCACCAAAGTCCAAGGCACAGGCCCTCAGCATGTCATCTAGTGTCTAGATGGTCCTCTTTGTCTGGCCATCCGTTTGGGGGTGGAAAGTAGTGCTAAAATTCAACACTGTGCCAAAAGCCTCCTGCAGAGCTCTCCAGAATCTCAATGTAAATCTCGTGTCTCTGTCAGACACAATAGACACTGGGACACCATGCAATCTTACAATCTCTGCCACATACAACTTTGCCAGTTTTGCCAAAGGAAGATTCACCCTTATTGGCAAGAAATGTGCCAATTTTGTAAGGCGATCCATTATCACCCACACAGTATCATTCTTTCTTCGGGTTCGTGGCAAACCCGTCACAAAGCCCATCAACACATTTTCCCATTTCCACACTGAAACGTCCAGAGGCTACAAAGTCCCTCTGGGCTTCTGGTGCTCTATCTTCACCATCTGCCAGGTTGCACACGTTGCCACATACTCAGCAATCTCTCTCTTCATCCTAGGCCACCAGAAGTTCCTCTTCAAGTCTTTATACATCTTGGTGCTTCCTGGATGAATAGAGTATCTAGATCGATGGGCTTCATCAAGCAAACTGCTCTTGATTTCCTCTATCTGAAGCACATATAATCTCAAGTCATACCTCAACCCACCTTCTACCCCTATTGAAAAATGAGGGGCATTACCATCTTCCAGCATCCTCTAGATATTTGACACAAAAGAATCATATTGCTGAGTAGTGACAATCACCTAGATCATCCTCGGGCGAGCAGACAAATTAGCCAGCACTACCCTGGCGGGTCCTTGAGACTGTCTCCGAGGCTTGCACTCCACTAGTCCCTCTAACAATTTCAATTCATGGATCATCAGACTAGCCATAACATGAGTGCGTCTGCTTAGAGCATCCACAACTACATTAGCCTTCCCTGGGTGGTAGGACAGACATAAATAATAATCCTTAACATACTCCACCTAGCGCCTCTGTCTCATGTTCAAATCCTTTTGAGTAAATATGTACATCAGAATCTTGTGATCTGTGTACACCTCAAGTTGTTCGCCATATAAATAATGCCTCCCAATCTTCAAGGCGAATACAACAGCTGCCATCTCTAAATCATGGGTGGGATAATTCTTCTCAAGATCTTTCAATTGCCGCGAGGCATAAGCCACCACCCTATTGGCTTTATTAGCCATATCTTGATTTTGATGATAACAAAAGACTAATGTGTTTTATGAGAATATTTCATAGCTCACATATGCAAAAAAGACCATTGAAGAACTCAAAAGATTCAAGCATAAAAAGGATGATATTTGAAGAAGAAAAAGATCCATGAGCTACCAAGAAGAATTCAAGATGGAGGAAACAGAGAAGAAAAATATTTGTAATTATTTTGATGTAATTTTCTATTTATTCGTGTACATAAGAACTTGTAATAATCTCCCAAATATTCCCATAGAGTCGTAGGAAAATTACCTTAGCCCCAAACCTACCATTTATTGAAAAACAGTCATTATAGGACTAAGGACATTTTTGACATACCGAATCTCCTCGGCATACCAAAATATATGCAAATTAGAAAAAACAGAAAAGAAAGCCAGAACGGCATACCGAAATTCACCGGCATACCAAATCAGAGGTTTTCGGCATACCAAATTATTTTCGGTATACCGAATTACTCGACCGTTGTGCATTTCGGTTGACCGTTTTGATTTCGGCATACCGAACCAGTAGCCATTGCTGAACATTAAAGAAACGTTAGACACATTCCTATATACATGTTTTCATATAAATAGGCCCCGATTCTTCACCTATGATACAAAGATATACTTTCTACTCACATAGAGCTTCAAGCTACAAAAATTTCCAAGCATTCCACTCCTATCTCATTAGAAAAAGTCCCAAGGCAAGAGTGCTCCATTTTTGTCCATCCACTTAGCTAAATTGAGTTTGGGAGATTGTAGAAAAAGAGTTGTAAAATCCAAGTGTAAAGGTTCTTCTCCGGATCGAGAGAAGGAAGCCGTGTTTTCTTGCAGAGCTTGGCGAGTATTTGTAAAGGGTGTACAACACGATCTTTGCCCGGAACAAGATTAGGTTAGTGAAATTCTCAAGGGGTTCTCGAGGAGTGGACTAAGCCGGGGAGGTTGAACCACTATAAATCTACTTGTGCATATTCATTGTCTCTCATCCCCTGTCTTTGTATGCTTTAACATAATATCAATTTCCTAGTTATATTTAAATTACTCGAAATATTTTAAATTGATAAACAAACTCTAAAATTTGTTGATTATTCACTAAATCACTAGTCACCTCTCTCTAGTGAAGCCTAAAGATCCTTACACACCCTACCACGTTGCATCAGCACACACCCCAAACTAGTCCCATAGGCATCACTATAGACTGTAAAACCGCCACTCCCAGAAAGCGAGGTTAAAACAAGGGCTGATACCAAGCGAGCCTTCAACTCATTGAAGCTCTCCTCGCACTGCCTATCCCAGGCAAAGTGTACTTCCTTCCTGGTCAATCTGGTTAATGGTGCAGCAATCTTGGAGAAATCCTGAATGAATCTCCTATAATATCCTGCTAGGCCAAGAAACCTTCTAATCTCAGTCACAGTCTCCAGTCTGGCCCAACTGCTCACAGCTTCCACTTTGGCTGGATCTACCTTGATGCCTTCTCCTGAAATAATATGACCAAGGATAGACACCTCCTCCAGCCAAAACTCGCACTTGGAGAACTTGGCATCAAGCTGATGCTACCTCAGCGTCTCCAGTACGATCCTCAAGTGCCTTCGGTGGGTCTAAACATCCGAAGAATACACCAGAACATCATCCACAAAAATAACCACGAACTGGTCCAAATAGGGCCGAAACACCCTATTCATCAGGTCCATAAAAGCAGCTGGAGCATTCGTCAACCCAAATGGCATAACCAAAAAATCATAATGTCCATAACAGGTGCGAAGGCTGTCTTCTGCACATCTGGCTCACTAATCCTCAATTGATGGTATCTGGATCTCAAGTCTATCTTGGAAAACACTGATACTCCCTGCAACTTGTTTAACAAATCATCGATCCTGGGAAGTGGATATTTGTTCTTGACAGTGATTTGGTTCAACATCCGGTAATTTATGCAGAGCCGAAGTGAACCATCCTTCTTCTTCATAAATAGAACTAGTGCTCCCCAAGGTGAAACACTGGGACGAATAAATCCCTTATCCCTCAGTTCATCCAGCTGATTTCGGAGCTCCCTTAGCATAGCAAGTGCCATCCTGTATGGAGCTTCGGAAATAGGACCTGATTCCGACACCAAATCAATCACAAACTCCACTTCCCTATGCGATGGCATTCCAGACAATTCCTATGGAAAAAGATCGGGATATTCCCTCACCACCGGCAAGTCCTGAATCTTGACCACAAGCGAAGTAGAAACTATCACACAGGCCAAAATGCCCACACTGCTTCTCGCCAGATGATGATAGGCCTTGAGAGCAAAAATCACTTTCCTGGGCTCACCCGGTCTGGTGCCTTATACCATACACCAACATTGTCCTGGACACTCTCCCAAAATTCTCCTAATGGCACAATCTATCATAGCTGAATGTTGTGCCAGCCAATCCATTCCTAGGATAACATCATAATCATGCATATCCATCAGGATAAAGCTGGCCTGAAAACTCTTGTCCCCCAGTTGAATATCAACAAGTCTCAAATATCTTTATGCCAGACTGTGTTCTCCCAATGGAGTGACCACATCTAGATAGAATGCCAACCTGGTTGGCCGTGTCCCGATCTCAAAAGCAAACGACTCAGAGACAAAAGAAAATGAACTCCTGGAGTTGAACAAGACTTGGGCCATCCGATCAGCCACAAGGAAAGATCCAATAATCAACACACCATAACCATAATCATAATAAGAAATAGTGTCAATTACACATAGGATCTATTATTACAGGACAGGACCTATCAAACACAGCTGTGCTAGTTCTCACCTTCTACCACATCTTCAGATGGACCAGCATTTAGGGCAGCAATGGAGAACACTCTCCCCTTGGTAGGCTGACGTGGTGCATCTCCTGCTGGCTTTGGTTGACTGGGACAGTCCTTCTGGTAATGCCTGAACTACCCACAGTTGTAACAGACTACTCTGTCGAAATTCCTCTGCCTATGCCAACATTGCGCCGCTACATGCCCCATCTTGCCACAGACATGGCATGGTCCCATCTGAAGGCCACTGCTAGACCCGGCATGGCTGAAACCCATACTCTCTTCTCTACCAGACGTAAGCTGTTGCTTCCGCTTCTTCCCAGAGCTACCAGAACTCCCAGAGCTTGGTACTCCCGTCACTAACGGTCAAGAAACAGAGAGTCTAGAAACAGAAGGTCAAGAAACAGACTTTCTCCCCTTATCCTTCTTGGGATACTCCTCCTGGAACAGCCTACGATCATCCTTAGAAATTGCAAGATCAATAGCCTCCGCTAATGTCTGGCACATGAAGCCAATAACTCTAGATCTCAACATAGGGTTCAATCCCTCCACAAACCTCTTGGCTCTATTCTTCTCATAAATTGCAGCCTGAGAGAACTTCTCTAGCCGACGGAAGGACGACTCATACTCAGCCACAGACAGGCCACCCTACTTTAGGTTCCTGAATTCTTTGTCGAGCTTATCCCTCTCATGCTCAAGGAAAAACCTCTCATAGAATACCTCTCGGAACTCATCCTATGAGATCATCAGCAGGTCTGCATTTGGAAATTTGGTGTGGCGCATTGTCCACCACTGATCTGCAGCACCATTGAGTTGAAATTGTTGGCTTTATTAGCCATATCTTGATTTTGATGATAACAAAAGACTACTGTGCTTTATGACAATATGTCATAGTTCATATATGTAAAGAAGGCCATTGAGGAACTCAGAAGATTCAAGCATAAAAAGGAAGACATTCGAAGAAGACAGAGACAAACATACCATTAAGAAGAATTCAAGATGAATGAAACGGAGAAGAAAAATATTTGTAATTATTTTGATGTAATTTTCTATTTATTCGTGTACCTAGGAACTTGTAATAATCTCCAAAATATTCCCATAGAGTCATAGGAAAATTACCTCAGCACTAAAACCAACCATTCATTGAGAAACATTCATTATAGGACTAAGGGCATCTTTGGCATATCGAATTTCCTTGGTATACCAAAATATGTGCAGATTAGAAAAACCAGTACAGAAACCCAGAATGGCATACTGTAATTCACCGACATACCGAATAAGAGGTTTTTGGCATACCGAAATATTTTCGGCATACCAAATTATTTTCGGTATACCGATGTGCTCGACCGTTGCATTTTTCGGTCGACCGTTTTGATTTCGGCATACCGAACAAGTAGTCATTGCTTAACGTTAGAGAGACGTTAGACACATTCTTATACCCATGTTTTTCTATAAATAGGCCCCCGTTCTTCACCCATAGTAGAGAATACTTCCTATACTATGAATAGATTTTCACGCATCACTATTCCCAAGCATTCACTCCTACTCTATTAGAAAAACACCCAAGGCTAGAGCGCTCCATTTTCATCCATCCACTTAGCCAAATTGAGTTTGGGAGATTGTAGAAAAAGAACTGTAAAATCCAAGTGTAAAGGTTCTTCTCCGGATTGAGAGAAGGAAGCTGCGTTTTCTTGCGAAGCTTGGCAAGGATTCGTCAAGGGTGTACGACACGATCTTGGCCCGGAACAAGATCTGGTTAGTGAAATTCTCGAGGAGTGGACTAAGCCAGGGAGGCTGAACCACTATAAATCTACTTGTGCATATTCAATGTCTCTCATCCCCTTTCTTTGTATGCTTTAACATAATATCAATTTCCTAGTTATATTCAAATTACTTGAAATATTGTAAATTGATAAACAAAATTTAAAATAAGCTAATTATTCACTAAATCACTATTCACCCCCCTCTAGTGAATAATTAGCCGAGACACTCGATCCCCACAAGGATCTTCTCCACCTCTAGGTACGAAGCCTCACACTCCTCTAGTGTGCCGTGCCCATCAAAAGTCGGTGCGCCAAGCTGGGGGAACTGCTTGATCCACGGGTCTCCCTTTGCCTCATCCTTGCTACTGCTACCGATGGACTGGGCGAAACCTCGCATCATCTCGCCAAATTCTCATCTCATCCCCCCTCCATGCACTACCCTCTCCAGTTTCAGAGTCAGGTACAGGGGTCTTGCCACGACTGCGGCCTCGGCGAGACATCTTCCTGCCAGCACCACAAAACACAACAATCCAAAAATACAGGTGCACGACTCTCTATCGTGTAGTCCTAGGGAGCAACTAGACTGGACATCACCAAGTCAGTGTAGTAGGTGTAACCTTAGCTCAGATACCACTCTATAACACCCTGATCCTGGGCACACTACCAAAACAAAGTATCAAGCATAATTACAGAAACATTAAATAACTGTAACTAAGGCTCACCTTCAGGATCACAATGTGCAGCTAGAAGCTCCTACTCCTACACCGGAACTCGGCTGCACGCGGTCTACACTTGAAAACCAACTAAGCACACGTGATCATGCTTTTTTCTTGTTTGCCTTACTTGTGTGTTTTCTTCCCTTTTCGCATTTGATATGATTAGGAGAGTAGAGACATGTTTGCTTTCCCCTTTTGGTTTAAAAATAAAATACACAAACTCAGAGAAACAATTAATAGGGCAAAACTAAAGACCAATTCAAAGTCTTTTCTCCCTACAGTTAATAAAACGCAAGTAAAAGACACAAAAGCATATTTCATGATTGATCATGCAGGGCATGCATCTCCTTTGAGTCTACCTATAGTTTGCGAAGGACAATTCTTGTAGTCCGTTCTATAGCTTTGGCGTAGGGCGCGTTACTAGTTCGTTCCCCCTTGTTCGAGGTCGTGTCGGTGTTAGTAGAGGGTATAGTTCCATGCTATTGCAAGAGACGAGGCCACCAATGCACCATTCATTCACTACCTGCACTTTGGCCAGGATTTAGAGCAAGCACCTTACATTCTAGCCTGAGTCAAAGACTGATTTACCCATGTGCGATCTCAGAGTAGACAGCCTGGTAGGACACACTAGATGGGTGAGAGAGAGCATAATAGACCCATTTACCCATGTATGATCCTGGAGTAGATGGCCTTTTAAAAAACACTTAGTTGGTGAGAGAAAGCATATTAGTTGCATCCATGTGCATGAATGCCAATCATGCCATTTTAATAACTGCATCTTGTTGCTAGTTTTAACGCCAGTAGTTTTCTTTTTTTCCAGGATAGAGTGTGAGTTCCTTAGCCAGTGCTCAAGCATTCCTGCCATTGATTCGTTTGTTTGTAACACTCCATTGTTGATCATCTTTTCTCAAGTTATTCGTCACTTTGACAATAGCTCGTCCTAGAATTCATCCTCTCATTCGCCACCACAGTCCCATTCACACCTGTTCTTGGTCAGCCATGGCCTAGTGCACCAACAAGCCTCTCTCCACCACTATTGCTCAGGAGGACACTCCATTTTAAGTCCCTCCTACCCTTACTGTGACTTCAACTATTCACTCTGTCCCCTCTGTGCATCACATTCAAATGCACAGAGGCTTTGTCCCCTACATCATAGGACATCCACAGACCTTGGTCGGTTTGGATCCAAGCGCTGAGTCTGTCTCAATGATCACTGCTCAGGTTCCAGATGTATCACTAATGGCCTCGCTCCCCTAGGGCCCTTTTTCTTTTAACACTCATCCCACTACAGTGACATCCTTTGCAAGGGCCCTGCCTCTAGGGCAATTTGTATCTATTCCATCATTGACATCCAGATCTTTGATTGTGCCACCCCTCACTATCCCTAAGGGATCTCCTGCCACATAGTCAAAATATCTATTGGCCCTCATCTAGAAGATCGAGGGTATGGCTTTTGCTATCTTGTCTGTTATGGAGTCCACTGTTCCTTAGGTTCCCCGACAGCCTACTTCGGTGTTCCAGACATCACTTTCTACACCACCACCTAAGCCCTCACCGTAGCTCCTCACTGTACCAACGTAAGGGTGACACCACTGCCTCACTCATAGACACCCCACTTCACCGCACAACATTCAACTCCAACATCTGGTAGCCCGCCCCTCGGGTTGGTTGGAGTACAACATCCACGGAGCTTGCAACCTGGCATTGTACCACTACAGCAACTACTACTCCCACATTCAGCAGCCACTGCTATACAGTATTCTGCTTATCCCATACATCATCAAATTCAAACACCTTCAGTCACACAACCACATTCAGCACTCATGCATTGATACGCTGGCCATCATGCCACAGCACCAAGAGGCACAATGGTGGACCTAGAGGAGCACTTAGGTGCGACCCACACAACGTATGTGTCCGTTCCCCTTGCTGTGTTGCCCTCACCGGTAGTAGCTCTAGATACCCTCCATACCAGGGTGGGTGATCTTAAGAAATCACTTCGACAAGAGCGAGGAGGCAACCGCCAACCCTACGAATTTTGGAACCTCTAATATTTCCCAAAGACGACACTGCCACCGCATTTCCAAATCCCAGATTTTCAAAACTATAACAGTAAGGGTTGCCCCATTTCACACATTAGAACATATTACGGAGACCTCGCTCAGCTCTAGGCTGACGAGAGGCTACTAATCTACCTTTTCCAGAAGAGTCTCACTAGTCCAGCCCTCAAATGGTTCACATCGCTTGACATGGGCTCGATCAAGACTTGGAACGACCTCTCACAGGCATTCATGGACCAATATGCTTTCAATCTCGACTTGGTCTCAAAGTGGAAGGATCTTGGAGACACTAGACAAAGACCTCATGAGCCGTTTGGGTAGAACATCGGCCGCTGGCATTCCCTAGCGTCGCAAGTGAGAGATAGACCCTCTGACAAGGAATCTATCGAACTTGTTATTCGAGGTGCGTAGCCAGATATTGGGGCTTTGTTGAGCATTCAGCCTATCACCATCTTTGCATCTTTGATTCGGGCAAGTGTACGTGTAGAGAGCTCCCTTTGCAACGGCAGTGTCCCTACACTCACCACCTTTTCCATGCAAGCCACCTCTTTGATCACCATTCGAGCAGCAACACTCGTAATGGCACTAGCACTAGTTACCACAGGAGGAGGGATCTCCCAAGCCTGTCGTCGCATATGTAGGGTCTCCCACCATGCCCGTCAATGTTGTGAACCATCCAAGCCCGAATCAATTAGTCTATGCACTTGCTCCTAGGGCACTGTGCATGCCATAGATCACCACCACCACCCAGCCGGTGTACCCCGCCGCATTGGTCCGGCAAGAACCCTACTTAGGGCAGAGAGAGCCTCAGCGTGCTACATGATAGTACACCCCATTCGTTGAGCCATTGAGTGCTGTCCTCCCCAAGGTGGTCTCGCTCTAAAACCTTCTAGAGGTCCACCCCCCACCGAACCCTCTTCCGGTGTGGTATAACACGAACCTCCACTGCAAATTCCATCGTTGCGTGCAGCATTCGATAGATAATTGCTTGGCTCTTTGGAATGTCGTTCAAGACCTGATTGACTGCATGGTCATCGTTATTAACACCCAAAAGGCACACTACACCAGTACCACCACCCCCACGAGCACAAGCACCATCTACCTATCTCAACATTGTTAGCCAGCCCATGCCTACGCATACCAACCTGACGGGTGCTGTGTCCTCAAGAATCCATTTCCTTTCTGCTTCTAGGTCTATGAAATCCATTGTGGACCCCTCCGATCTAACCGATATTGTTGACGAGCCATTCCCTACCTATCTATATCGTTTAAGCCATGCCGATTCTGCATCAGCAGTCCACATGATACGATTGACTGCAAAGGCAGAGCGTACTGCCACACCATCGACCATGCACTTTGAGGTGCCTATTTGACTGCTCGCCTGACCCATGCCTATTCATCCTATCCAACATCCTATCCTGCCAAACCACCACTCAGTTACCCCGATATCAATGCCACTGGAACTAGCAGCACGTACTCCTTTCATCGTCAACCTGACGAGGGCACCCACCGTGTACCCTATGATTATGCCATAGAGATGTGCTCAGAGGTCACCAGGTCAGGGAGGCTGTATAGGCTGCTAGTGCCAGCGGCCCAGCCTGATTATTCAGTGTCTTGCCTTCACTAGTTAGCTACTCAACTCTCTAGGATGACCCTTGTTCAGTCCCTAACGCTTCTACTAGGTAGGTGAAGCCCTTTGTCGATATCACGTCTAAACTAAAGAAGGTTGAGGCTGACATCGTTATTTCAGATCTCATCCATACTTCTTCCGAACATCGAGATGCCTTCCTCAAGGTCATTCAGGCTGCTCACGTCTCCCCCACCATAGAGCCGTCTGCTCTTGAAAATATGGTGGGCATGATCGCAGAGCCTCATGTCATTTCTTTCTCCAACAAGGAATGCCTCCAGCTGGAGTCAATCATAATCAGCCCTTGTTTATTACAACACAATATCATAGCTTTAGAATTTTCCTAACCTTGGTAGATAATGACGCGGGCCCTAAACGTCTACCCTTTGCGTACAACAAATAAAATCAGATTCAAAGCAAGGATATCGTACCAACTACAAAGAGAATGATGGCTTTCGACAACACACATCACGATGCGCTAGGGATGCTAGTTATTCCTCTCACCATAGGTCCTGTAGTCTTTGATGTCGAGTTTTATATTGTAGATTTGGAGCCCACTTTCAATCTCCTTCATGGGTGCCCTTGGTTGCACATGCATCAGGTGATCCCCTCGATCCTCTATCGTATGGTTAAGTTCCGCTGGGGCAACGACGTAGTTATTGTCATGGCGGAAGATTTTGACAATGAAAAGGTCGAGTCGGTCTCCGTTGTCTCACTCCAGACTGTTCATTTTGACCGCAAGCCATCTGATGTCATGTTTTGGGTCAATTGTTTCGAGCAAATCAATTACATTCCAGCTCTCGAGCATGTTAGATATCTAACCGTTTGCAGTAATCCCCTTTAGATGGTTGAAAAAGTGTGTCGCAAATGGGGATATAAGAAAGGAACACCACTCAGGCGACATGGCCAGGGAATTTCTGATCCTATCCAGGTGAAGGAAAGGCGTGAGTTAAAGGGACTAGGCTACGAGTGGCAGCTGCACAAAGACGGATATTCACGCGCTTGGAGGCACAAGAAGATCTTTATTTCGTCGAACGTCACTAACTTTGTTAGAGTAGGAATACTTGATCCCAATCAGAGCTAGGCCATTATAAAGAAGAGCCGTCGTCAAATTGTGCAACCACAGCCTCAACTACCTGCAGCCATATTGGTAGCATCAGCCGCTACCTCAACAACGTGCCCTACAACAATAGTCTTACAAGTAGTCACACCAGCAGATCAATCAGTGCAGTCAGCCAGTCATGGACATCACTTACAGCGATCTTAGATCCAACCAGTAGAGGCCCACAGTCCAGATATGCTAGTTGCAGAGCAGAGTGCCATCTAGAATCCTGATTGCTCCTCAAAAGAAGACGAGACAGTTAGTAGGGCAATTCAGTTGAGTGACCAAGCTAGTGATTTAGAGCTGTTGTTTCAAGAACAGTTGTCAGTATGGGCCGAAGACGCAGTCAAGCATTAGAGGCTGACAAAAGGAATGGCTAAAGTGTTAGTATCAGAGCCAACAACCCTCCATTAGTAGTCAGATCACTCATCCATCATGGTCCTGACCGAGTCACAACCATAACCCACTAAACCATTAGAGTTAATCTCTTTGCAGCTGGGAGGCGAGTCTAGATGGTACACTTAGCTGAAGCCTCACCTTGAGGTGAGGGTTAAAGAAAAAAGACCCTGAGTTAGGTTCAAGAGGAAAGCCAGGTGGCATCATTCCTATCAGTAAGCAATAGGATAGCTGCTAGTCAGTAGCACCCCTTGTACATACTATAGAAAATACAAAAAAAAAAAAACCAAGCAAATACAAAAAAATCAGAAAACCCAGAAAAACCAAAAAAATCAGAAAACTCAAAAAATCAAAAAAATAGTATCAGATTGACCTAGCCAGTCTGTAGAGGTCACGTAGTGTAGATATAAGAACACCAAAGTCAGTGTAACCATCATGAAGCATCATCAAGGACAAAAATCAGAGCACATCCTCTCTTTCAACGTCACTGATTTAACCTTCAAAGAAGAAATCTTATTAGAGCTCATCGTTGATGAAGAAGAGGATGATGACATAGATGAAAATGGTGAGACACCTAAATTCTAGCCCCACGATAATGATCCAGAGGGGCCAAATATGCATGTCAAGGAAGAAACTAAATGGGTCAACATCGATACAATAGAGGATGTCAAAGAGGTACTCATCAGTGCTAAGTTGTCACCACAGGCTAGGATAGATTTCATAGCATTTCTGAAAGAATACACAGATGTCTTTGCATGGAGCTACGATGACTTGGTCGGTCTGAATGTCGAAGTGGTGTTACGCACATTACCCGTAAAGCTTAACGAGAGGCCAGTCAAGCAAAAACTCAGGAGATGGCGACCCCAATGGATCATGAAACTCAAAGAGGAAATCATGAAGTAGCACAAGGTGAACTTCCTCAAGGTGGTATTATACCCGGAGTGGTTAACAAATGTTGTCCCAGTGCCAAAGAAAGACGGAAAGGTTTGTATGTGCATCAGCTATAGAGACCTCAACAAGACGAGCCCTAAGAACGATTTACCATTTCCTCACATAGACATCTTGGTGGACAATACAGCTAGACACAAAATGTTATCATTTATGGATGGTTTCTTAGGGTACAACCAGATCAGAATGGTTGAGGAGGATATGGAGAAGACATCCTTCATCACTCCCTAGGGAGTATGCTGGTGCTACTTATTAGAGTGCAATGACCGCACTTTTCTATGACCTCATGCATCAAGAAATAGAGGTCTATGTAGATGATATGATTGCTATGTCCAAATAGACTGAGGAACACCTTGTTTGTTTGAGAAAGTTGTTTGATCACCTCAGAATGTACAAACTCCGTCTTAACCCCAACAAATGTATATTCAGCGTGTCTTCTGGCAAGCTTCTGGGATACATCATCAATCAAATGGGAATCGAGGTTGACCCTAGTAAAGCAAAAGCCATCATTAACATGGCTCCCCCTACATCTGAGAAGGAGGTTCAGAGTTTATTAGGCCGATTACAATATATCAACCTGTTCATCACATAACTTACCCCCATCTGTGAGCCTATCTTCAAACTATTAGGAAAGAACATGCAAGTCCACTGGAATGAGGAATGTCAAGCCTCCTTCGACAAAATCAACTATCTCCTCACAAAACCTCTTGTCCTAGTTCCACCCACACTTGGATGACCTCTATTGCTATATCTCTCCACCACTCAGCACTCCATGGGTACTGTCCTTGGGCAACACGATGAGTCAAGACGTAGGGAGAGAGCCATCTACTACCTGAGCAAGAAGTTCAACGATTGTGAAGCCAGGTACAGTCCCATTGAGAGGATCTGCCTATCCCTTGTTTGGGCCACCCAGCACCTCAAACACTATATGATGGCATATCCGACCCTTCTCCTATGCCAACACGACCCCATGAAGTACTTGTTTCAAAAGCCGGTATTAGTGGGACAATGCGTGAAATGGCAGGTGTTGCTATCCCAGTACGACATTACATTTGTCATGCAGAAATCAATGAAAGGGCAAGCGATAGCAGACCACCTAGCCGACTTACCACTTCCAGAATACGAGCCTTTGCAGACACAGTTCCTGGATGAAGACATCCTATTCGCCATGAGAGATTAAGATTCTAAGGAGCCAGAAGACAGGCCCAGGTGGCATCTATACTTTGATGGAGTCGTTAACAAGAGAGGTAGAGGAATCGGTGCAGTATTGTCGACACCATAGGGACAGATGACCCCTTTTTCTAGAAAGCTCACTTTCGAGTCCACCAACAATGAAACTGAGTATGAGGCAGGCATCATGGGACTGTAGATCGCATTAGAACATGGCGCACGAAATCTAGAAGTACATGGGGATGCCAAGTTAGTCATATCCTAGATCAATAGTGACTGCAAAACTAAAGATCCAAAGCTCGTGTTATATCGCGTATATCTCCTACAGCTCGTCATGGAGTTTGAAGAAGTGCACTTTTCCTTCATGAGTAGAGCTAAAAATTCCTACGTGGATGCACTTGCATCCCTTGCCTCCTGGCTCTCAATACCTGAAGAGCGCACAGTCGATGTATCGGTCACCCAAGCAGAGCAACCCATTCATTGCATGAGCATAAGGGAAGCGAACCCGTTAGCAGAGCTTCCTTGGTATCACAACATTAAAACCTTCCTAGAATCAAGCAATCTCCCAAAAGGCACCTCATCAGCAGATAATAAGACCATGGCGTGTCTGGTGTTAAGATACGTGTTGGGCAGAGGGCATTTATACAAAAGATCAAATAACCAGATGCTTTTGCTATGCGTCAACAAGAAAAAGGCTGATACCATGATGCTTCAAATCCACATCAGGACATGTGGCCCTCACATGAATGGAATACTGTTAACCATGAAGATCATGTTACAGAGCTACTTTTGGTCAACTATGGAAGCATATTATTGTATTTCGTGCACAAATTCTACAACTGCCAGATTCACAGGAACTTCATACATGCTCCCCCTCAGCAGCTACACAACATGTCTTCACCATGGCCTTTCTTTACTTGGGGAATAGACGTTATCGGAGCGATCCATCCGGCAACATCCAATGGCCACAGTTACATCCTGGTGGCCATAGATTACTTTACCAAATGGGTGGAAGCACCTCTTACAAGACTGTCATTGCCATAGCCATAGAAAAGTTCATCAGAAACAACATCATTGCTCGGTACGGGGTGCCACACACCATTATCTCAGACAACGACAAGAATTTCATAGCTTAGAGGTTGGAGGACTATCTACAAAGCCTCATGATCAAACATCACAAATCCTCCTCATACTGCCCACAGATGAACGGTGCCGTGGAGTCAGCAAACAAATCCTCCTCATACCGCTCACAGATGAATGGTGTCGTGGAGTCAGCAAACAAGAACCTGATCAAGATCCTAAAGAAGAGGGCCGAGACGCACAAGGATTGGCATGAAAAGCTTCCCTATGTGCTATGGGCCTACAGAACTTCAGTCTAGACATCAACGGGAGCGACACCTTACTCATTGGTATACAGTATGGAAGTGGTCCTACCAGTTGAAGTGGAGGTCCTATCACTAAGAATCTTGAAAGAGGCTGAACTAGAAGAAGTAGAATGGGTTGAGGATAGATGCATCCAGCTGAATTTGATTGACGAGAACAGACTACAAACCATGCACAATGCCCGCTGCTACCAAGGAAGAATGATAAGATCGTATCAAAAAAGTGTCCGGCCTAGGAGCTTCACACCAGGGAATCTGGTTCTGCGAGCCATACATCTCCCTAATGGTTGACGCAAATTATGGCCTAACTGGCATGGTCCCTATATCATCAAGCAAGTCTATTAAGGAGGGGCAGCAATCCTCGATGACATGGACAACGTTGAGCTATATGAGCAAGTTAACGTGTGTTATCTAAAGAAGTACTACCAGTGAGCGAAAGGCATGTATCCTTGCCTTGCAAAGTATCCTTTCACACATCATGCATCATCCACTACTCCATCATGCATACATATTTCTAAAATAAAAAGGCAATCCATGCGCATCTAATCCACAACATTTTCTCTTTTCGCTTTTGTGTGCATCAATAACGTAAGCATATCAATAACTACATGCAACTATGCATAAATGCACTAGCATCATATCCCGATGACGAAAATCAGAATAGCTAGCCTGCTTGAGATGGGTCTATACCTCTTCATTTTATACGACCTAGACACTCTAGTGAGCAAGGGAGCTACCATCTGACAATGATTAGGTGAAATGTCCAAACTCCCATATGGACTTACACCTATAAAGGGAGATAAAAGGTTAGGAGCGAGTATGAATGTGAGCCAAAAGGAAAATAAACATATACACAAGGGCATAAAAGAAATAAGGAGACAGAAGCTAGCCCTAAGAGAGAGAGAGAGAGGCAAGTAGGCAAACTCTACCCCTATCACATACTTTGGGGAGGAGTCGAAGCAAACATCCGAAGAGCCCAAATGACCAAAGGGATTAGCCACCCTCTCGCATAATTATAGCAGCCTCATCTTAATTTGGATGCCCATTACCCCCATGCAATGGTTAGGGCGAGCCTACAAGCCTAAGAGGGAGAAAAGAAGTGAGCCAAAAGTAAAAAAAAAAAAAGGTTTAAGTCCCCAAGAGTTTGGCAAGGAGCCTAATTTGCCATGTGTTCCAGCAAGCTGCTTGCCACATGAATCACCCATTCCGGAGTGCCACCCACAACCTAGAAGTTCGGGTAGTGTCTCGTGAATCGAGGTCATCTCCTCTTCCCATAGAAGGCATCATTAGCATTACAAATCCTGAGGGTGATACAACATGACAATATCATTGCTGCATGCATTATTATTTGTCCACATTGCAAGGTCTCGCTGGGTCGTAGACCTGGATCATGTCAGCTGCTCTTTGGCCAAAAATTTGGCAAAGGATACCATACACCAGGGGCATGTGAGCTGCCTTATGGTGATAATCATCCACATCAACTAGGGACATTTCAACAGCCTTTTTGGTTGAACTTTTTGGGACAGTATCATCGTCTAGAACATACTATCTACTCCATAGCTCGAGCCCAAGAATGAGGATAACAATAGCCATATCCCTCCAAGAATAGAGCAAAGACAGAATATCAACACTCCCCTAGCTAGCAAGCAAAAACACATTCGATAAGCTAGTGCTAAAGTCAAACTCCCCAGAGGTCAGTTAGCAACACGATAGTGAGCCTAGAGAATTGTTGGATGTCATCCAGCAAGTCCACTATATTTGAGGAGGAAACCATGCCATCGTGAAAACTTTATCCAGCCAAACCTTATGAATCAGTGTAGAATTTGAGCAACGATTTACTCAAATCAACCATCATCATCCTACAACATCGATAGCATCAAGTGGATGGGCAAAGTAGTGACACAATGAAGCAGACAAGTTGCAAACAAAGACAAACCTCCTGGCTAGCAAGCAAGTTGCAGATAGCCCTTATCCTCTTATCTCATAACTCCTCTAAGTCCGAATGAGATCCAAGCCGTTGGATCCTTCAATCCTAGGACGAGCCATTATCCTTTTATCTCATAACACCTCTAAGTCTGGAGGAGATCCAAGTCACTAGATCCTTGAATCCTAGGACCAACCTTAATCTTTTTGTCTCGTGACTCTCTAAGTCTAGAGGAGATCCAAGCCACTGGTTCCTTGAATCCTAGGACCAGTCATTATCCGTTTTCATCGTGACTCCTCTAAGCCCAGAGGAGATTTGAGTTGCTGGTTCCATGATGTGACCATGTCCACCTGGGGATCTGACGCGGAGTCGCGCCATAAGGAGGAGGCCACAGCCATGCCAAGATGGCGAAGGCGCCAGATAGGATAAAAATGAAAAGAAAAGGAGTCACCACTTAGTCTTTTAAGGGAAAGACAAGGAAAACCACAAACAAAACACAAAGGATGAATGCACGGGATGCAAATATAAAGGCAAGATGTCCACTAACTAGAGGATGGGTAAGGATTCCTATTACGCACAGGGAAGGTGTTAGGCACCCCTGTATACCCAAGAAACTAGGTCTTTCTAGTCCAATTCGCTTGCTAGAGGCTGAATAAGTGTTAGCTAAGCCTAGATTGTTCTCTAATCATTCTAATATGAATGTCAAGTCAAGACTAGATGGATGTGCAAGATGGTATGCAAAAATTGCAAAGAAATCCACATGAAATGATGAAACCACCAAATATGACACGATAAAGAAAATCACTTGAAATGACGAGGTTTCCAACGAGAAATGCTCGAAAAATCAAAGCCTCAAGAAAATAAAAAATACAACCGACTCAAATCATTAGAATCATAGAAAACATCGTGGAAATCGAGATGGAAAAACTACAAAGAAGTCTGTGCAAAACATATAAACTGTGACGTGAAGAAATTCACAAAAAAATGATGACGTTTTTGGAAAGAACACTATGAAAAACAACACCGACATCAAGAGCATCAAAAATTCAATAGACCCAAATCATTAGAATCGCAAAAAACGTCATGGAAACCCAAATGGAATAATTGCAAAGAAATATGCGTAAAATAGGCAAACGATGACATGTGAAGGAAATCACATAAAATGACGGTGTTTTTGGAAAGAATGCTCGTGAAAACCATACTGATATCAAAAAGATCGAATGTGGGGCCAACCCAAGTCATCGGAATCATAGAAAAAGTTATGAAAATCAAAAAGGAGAAATAATCCGCAAGTAGGCCAATGTGGCCTTTTTGGTCAGTTAGTGTATGCACCTAGGCAATGAAATCCAAATAAAATCAACAAAATCCAAGAATACTGAATAAAAGAAATCAAATCAAATGTCAAGCAAAGGATTCTGAAAATAGGATGAGGAAAATCCACGAAAGTAGCACATGGGATGCAGGCTCGCTTAAAAATGATGGAACAATATGAAAATGTGATAAAACTATGCAAAATGCATGAATGTGTACCTAAATGTGTAAATGTTGCTGTGGAATGACTTAGATAAAGACTATGCATGACTGAGTGCAAAAACTAAAATGCATGTGCATGAATTAGTAGTATAGGGGCAATTTGGTCATTTCCATGGATGGATGTGATAAATGCGTGTTTGTAGATGATTCATGGTCTGAGATATGCCAAAATGTATGCGAAATGTTAAGAAAGTGTTATTTTCAAGAAAACATGCAAAGGACAAGGTCTTAAAAACAATAAAATGATGTAAACACAATAAAGGACAAGTACTAGGATCAAAACGCAAAAATCACAAAAGGAGTGAGAATCTGGATCAAAATATACTCAATGACTTCTATTCTAATATACAGATGATGGATCAAATGAAAATGTGGCACTGATATGTGTGAAAATTGCACCTTGGTAATTTCCTAAAAACTTAGGGTCTAATGTGCAAAATTCACACAGAAGTGCAAATGTGATTAAAATATGAAACTAAAGATCAATTCGCAGTGCAAACATGATTTTAAATGAATTCTATGATTAAGTGCAAAATATGACATGCAATAAGTGGAAAATATCAAAATTATGCGAGAAAACAAATAAAACCCTAAATGATGGATTTGAAATTAGTTTAAGGGTCTGGATGCAAGTTTCCTATGCTTATGGATAGTATATTGTGAACCTAGGGGCCTACATGCAAAATTAAAGGGCTTAAGTGTGTTAAAATATAAACCATTATGATAATCAGTGTAATTATGAAGTTTTTTAGGGTTCAGAATGCACATTTTACATAAAAAACTCATTTTTTTAAAAGTTCTAGGACTTTAGTACAAAACCTCAGGACTTAGTTGTGAAGCAAATATGAAATCAGGGACCTAAATGTGATAAAGCATGTATGAATGCATTAAAGATAGGAAATTAAAATATGTTGGGTGCTATATGTAAATCTTATAGGACCAAAAATGAAGAAATAAAAGTTATCTAAACTACAGGGGCCAAAAAATAAAACACACGACCTAAACATAAGTATTTAAGGACCTAAGAAAAAAAAATTTAAAACTAAAAAGGCTTGGGCCAAATATGCCTCCTTCGAATATCACCAGCGGATCGCCGGTGTCTCCACTTCGGCGTGCGCTCTGGCAATGATTCAGTGATGTTCCAGTGGTAGAAGAAGGTCGACAATAGTCTAGGAGGCTAAAGTGAGGCACAACGGGTGTCTTCGTAGCGTCGGAAGGGTTGGGGAGGCCTAAGGACGATGGCGTGGCTGCGTGAAGGGATTCCAAGCAGCAGGACGGAGCTTCCAAAGGTATTCGCGAGTAGCAAGGGGCATCTGGAGTGCACGGGGGCTCTCAACGGCGTCGGTCAGATATTGCAAGGTGACGGTAGGGTCCCTCCTGGTCATGGGATGCCAGAGAAGCTTCTCCGGAGCGATGGAGCTCCAGGAGGAGGAGGAAGAGGAGGAGGAAGGGGAGGCCTCAAGCGCCTCTCCCCACCGCAGGAGGCTTCTGATCTTGCCAGTGGTGGTGAACCCACCACCGGAGAGGGGTGAGGCAGTGCGTAGGGCTGCCAAATCTAGTAGACAGGCCTAGGGGGGATTCCATGGGCCTAAACGAGCATTATTCAAAAACTAAACGAGGAGAGATTACCTGGGTAAGGCCGGTTGTTTCTCCCAGTGAGGCTGGTCCACGACGGCGCTCTCCTATGGATGCTTTGGCTGCGATGATTTAGGGCTCTCTAGGGCTGCAGAGGGACAGGAGGATGTTCTCTAGACGTCGGGGAATTGCTAGGTTCTCCTGTAGTTTGAGTGTGGGATTTCTCTGTTGCTTCGAAGTGCTAGAAGGAGAGAGATTGCCGTCTCCCTTGTGTGTCGGCAGCAAAGGCTTTTAAACTTCAGCAAGCTTCCTCCATGCCGTAGATCCTTCTCTAGGGCCTAGACATTGTTGGTTCGATGTGATGTTGGAGGGGAAGTCGACTAGAGATCACAGGGGAGGAGAAACAACTTGAGATTTGGCACCGGTGATGACGTTGGAAATCACGGGGGTCGCCGAAGATTAGACGCCTACTAGAATTATTTTTGGCTTTCCAAGTCTTTGATTGAACAGTGAATTGGGCTTATTGGACTTAATTTGGGCCTGCAAATTGGGCTTTGGGTTTTAGGTATTTTTAGGTTTTGTTTTTAGGGGTTTTGTTTAAGGGGTTTTGGGTTTTAGATTTAGGTTTTTAATTTGGTTTTATGATTTTAATTAATTTTTTGATTTTGTGTTTTAATGTTTACTAAACTAGTTTTAAATTAGGTTTTATTAGGATTTTAATTATTTTATGGTTTTTCAGATCTAATTAATTGATTAGGGTTTTTAGTGTTTTGTTATTTTAGGGTTTTTAGGATTTTAATCATTTTAGGGTTTTTGTGATTTAATTAATTGTTTTTAAATTAGGTTTTTTGGGTTTCATTATGTTAGGGTTTTAGGGTATTGGATTTTAATTAGGGTTTTAGGTTTTACTAATTAGGGTTTTTTCTAAATTTAGGTTGATTAAAGTTGTGTTTGAGTTTTAATTCAGATTTAATTAGTTTCTACTTGACTTATTTAGGGATTTAGTTTAAATTTTGGTTTAATTGGTTTTTATTAGGGTTTTGACTTCAATGATTTTGCTTGATTTTTGTTTGATTAGGGTTTCTTTTTAATTAGATCTAATTTTTTTAACGGATTTTATTAAGTTTTACTTGATTAGGCTTTTAGTTTGGATTTTAAATGGTTTAAATGGATTTTGACTTTAATTATGGTTTTCATTTGATTAATTAGGGTTTTAAATGTTTTAAATGGATTTTGACTTTAATTAGGGTTTTTATTTGATTAATTAGGCTTTTCACTTGATTAATTGGATTTTATGTGGATTTAAGTGGATTTTATTTAATTTTGACTTTAATTAGGGTTTTCATTTGATTAATTGGACTTTAAGTGGATTTAAATGGATTTTATTTAATTTTGACTTTAATTGGTTTTCTTGTTTGATTAATTTGGATTTAGGTGTTTTAAATGAATTTTGTTTGGTTTTAATTCTTAATTATTGTTTTTTGCTTTGATTTGGTTAGAGTGGACTGGTATGGGCCTGAATGGGCTTGTGTGGGCTCGAGTGGGTTTGAGGGTTTTGGCGGAGTTTAGGTTTAGGTTTTAGGTTTGAAAATTGGGGTTTTGTGGTCACAACAAGGGCATCTTTCTAGAGGAGCTTGTTGCCAAATTACTGCAAAATTGGAATATCTACAGATGCCCTTCCCTGAACGAGGTCGAGAGAATCGAGACCGATGCTCAAGATTGACAAGACACCCTACTTGAGGCCACGAGAGAGTGATATTTGTTGTGGGGCCGTGAACTACTTATTCGATGGATACACCGAAAGTCATGACTCATGGCCCATGCATGATGCTGATGCAAAGGTTGACCCTGATGCTGGGTGATGCATGAGGGTGATGTTGGTGCATGAAGACGATGCTGGTGATTAGTGGATAGCATATTAGCTCACGGTAGGGAGTGCGAGAAATTTCCTGACTTATGCAAAGGGATGCTTGAACAAGACTGTCGAGCTTGTCACACAACAAGGGGAAATTTGGGAAATGACGGACCTTTCAGCCCGGGAGGATGCATGGAAAGATATTGGACTTGCTGACCAAGGATTGACTGATGATGGATGTTGATAGGATAGTCAGGGGTATCAGCCCGCTGATGAGTTGATGGACTTGTTGCTAGATAGTTAGCATTATCAGCTCGCTCCTAACAGTGTGACAGTTGTCAATCAGATAGATAGGGGTATCAGCTCACTCCTGACAGTGTGACGATTGTCAACTGGATAGATAGGGGTATTAGCCCCTTCCTGACTATGTGACAGTTGTCAACTGGATATTTTGGGGTATCAGCTTGCTCCTAACAATGTGACAGTAGTGAACTGGATAGTTAGGGCAATTAGCCCGCTGTTGACAGTGTGACGGTTGTCAACCGGATAGTTCAGGGTATCAGCCCGATCCTGACAGTGTGCTGGTTGTCAACCAAATAGTTTGAGGTATCATTCCGATGATGAGTTGACAGACTCGCTACCGGATAGTTAGGGTTATCAACCCACTAATGAGTTGATAGACTCGTTGCTAGATAGTTAGGGTTATCAATCTAGTAATGAGTTGACACAACATCGAAAAACGTTTGGTAGTGGCAAACAAAGCAGGATAACAAATCTATCAATCAAGAAGCAGTCGGTGACAGTCCAGATGGTTGGAAAACGAATTTGTCAACCGAGAAGCAGCCAGTGACAGGTCGGAAAGCAAGATAAGAGAACTCGTCAACTGAGAAGCATTCGATGGTGTCTCAGAAGCAGGAATGACAAACTCGTCAATTAGGAAGCGACTAGTGACGGTTCGAGAGCAAGACAAACATCAATTAAGAAGCAGTCGGCGACAGTCCGGATGGTTGAAAAACGAATTTGTCAATCGAGAAGCAGTCGGTGACGATCTGGAACGCAAGATAAACGAACACGTCAACTGAGAAGCTATCAATGACGATTCAAAAGGAAAGATAAACAAACTAGCCAACTGAGAAGCAGTCAGTGATGGTTCAGAAGGAGGATAGACGAACATGTCAACTGAGAAGTTGTCGGTGATGGTTTAGAAAGCAAGATAGACGAACATGCCAACCGAGAAGCTGTCGATGATGGTACGAAAGGCAGGATAGATGAACACGCCAACCGAGAATCTGTCGGTGACGGCTTGAAAGGCGGATAGACGAACATGCCAACCTAGAAGCTATCGATGACAGTTCAGAAGGAGGATTGACAAACACGCCAACTGAGAAGCTATCGGTGATGGTTCGAAAGGCAGGATAAATGAACTAGTCAACCGAGAAGCTATCGGGGATGGTTTGGAAGGAGGATAGACTCACACGTCAACCGAGAAGCTGTCGGGAATGGTTTGGAAGGAGGATAGACTCACACGTCAACCAAGAAGCAGTCGGTGATAGTTCAGAAAGCAGGATAGACGAACATGCCAACCGAGAAGCTATCGGTGATGGTTCGAAAGGCAGGATAGACGAACATGTCAACCGAGAAGCTGTCGGTGACGGTTCGAAAGGTGGATAGACGAACTTGCTGACTGAGAAGCTATTGGTGACGGTTCAGAAAGCAGGATAGACGAACATGCCAACGAAGAAGCTGTCGTTGATGGTTTGAAAGGTTGATAGACGAACATGCCAACCGAGAAGCTGTGAGTGATGGTTCGAAAGGCAAGATAAACGAACTAGTCAACCGAGAAGCAGTCGTTGACGGTTCGGAAAGTGGGATAGACAAACACGCCAACTGAGAAACTATCAATGATGGTTCAAAAAGAGGGATAGCCGAATACGCTAATTAAGAAACTATTGATGACGGTTCGAAAGGCAGGATAGATGAACGTGTAAACCAAGAAGCTACCGGTGACGGTTCAGAAAGGCTGGATAAACGAACTAGTCAATCGTGAAGCTGTCGGTGATGGTTTAGAAGATAGGATAGACGAACACACCAACTGTGAAGATGTCAGTGACAGTTCGGAAAGAAGGATAGCCAAACACATCAACCGAAAAGCAATCGATGACGGTTGGGAAGATAGGATAGGTGAACATGCCAACCGAGAAGTTGTCATGATGGTTCGGAAAGCAGGATAGCCGAACACATCAACTGAGAAGTAGTCAGTGAGGGTTCGTAAGGCAGGATAGACGAACACGTCAAAGGAGAAGATGTTGGTGACGATTCGGTAAGTAGGATAGACGAACATGCCAACCGAGAAGCTGTCGGTGACGGTTTCAAAGGCAAGATAGATGAACACGTCAACCGAGAAGCTATCGGTGATGGTTCGAAAGGCATGATAAATGAACTAGTCAACCCAGAAGCAGTCGATGATGGTTCAAAAGGAGGATAGACGAACACGTCAATCGAGAAGCTATCAGTGACGGTTCAAAAGGAAGGATAGACGAACACGTCAACCAAGAAGCTTTTGGTGACGGTTCGAAAGGCAGGATAAACAAACAAGTCAACCGAGAAGTAGTTGGTGACGGTTCAAAAGGAGGATAGCGATAGACGAACACGTCAATTGAGAAGCTGTAGGTGATGGTTTGAAAAGTAGGATTGATGAACATGCCAATCGAGAAGCTATCGGTGACGATTCAAAAGGCAAGATAGAGGAACACGTCAACCGAGAAGTTGTCGATGATGGTTTGAAAGGCAAGATAAACGAGCTAGTCAATAGAGAAGTAGTTGGTGATGGTTCAGAAGGAGGATAGACTAACGCATCAACCGAGAATCAGTCAATGACGGTTTGGGAGTAGGATAGCCGAACACATCAACAGAGAACCAGTCGATGACGGTTCAGAAGACAAGATAGACAAACACGTCAATCAAGAAGTTGTCAGTGACAATTCAAAAAGCAGGATAGATGAAAACGTCATCCGAGAACCTGTCGATAACGGTTAAGAAAGCAGATACCCAAAAGGGCAGTTGAAATGATACTAATATCAAGAGTATAATACCAAAAGGCAACTGACATGCCCCTGGTAACAAGAAGATAATACCAAAAGGCAGCTGACATGACCCTGGTATCAGAATGCTATGGATGTTGCCAAAAGAAATGAACAAAAAAAGCTGGGGGCCTAGACAGTTGGTTCAACCAATGGAGGTTTGCTAGGAAACACTTGCTTGTGGGTGCACCCTAAACTATGATTGCTATGCCTGTTCACTTGATGCTATTGGTGTTGTAGGACGATGATGATTGATCCAGATAAACCGTTGTTCAGATTCTGTACTGATACGCGGTGCTTGGTTGGATAAGGGCTTCACGAGGGCATTGTTTCTTCCTCGAATAAGACGGACTTGCTGGATGATTTTTGACACCTCCATTGGTTCACTGTTGTGTCACTGATTGACTTCTTGGGAGTTTGACTTTGGCATTGGACTGTGCTATCGCCTGCTGATTAGGAAAGTACTGACATTCCGACCTTGCTCTGACCTTAGAGGCATATGGCTGTTGTTGTCCTTGTTTTTGCTCTCAAGCTATATAGCAGACAACATGTTATAGACGAAGATATTGTCCCAAGAAAGGTCAACCAATAGACAGTCGACATGCCACTGGTTGATGGGGAATGTTATCACCATAAAGGCAGCTGACATACCCCTAGTGTACAATATCCTTAGCCATGTCTCTAGCCAAGAAGTAGCTGACATGCCCCTAGTTCAAGACCCAACAAGTCCTTGAAAAGTGGACAAGTGATAATGCATGCAGGAATGATAGTGTTATGTTGCATCATCCCTCAGGATTTGAAATGCATATGATGCCTGCTATGAGAAGAAGAGAAGACCTCTATTCATAAGACACTACCAGGACTTCTTAGCTGTTGGTGGCTCTGCGGGATGGATGATTCAGTAGGTTAGGCTCTGTGCCAAAGTCTCGGGGACTTAAACCTACTTTTTAAACTTTTGGCTTATTTCTTTTCTCCCTCGTAGGCTTGTAGGCTCGATCTAACTCTTGCTTGGGGGTAATGGGCATCCAAATTTGGAGGGGGTTGTTGGAATTGTATGCGAGGGGTGGCTAGTCCCTTTGGTCACTTGGATTTTTTGGATGCTTGCTTCGACTCCTCCCCTAGGTAAGTGATAGGGGTAGAGTTGGCCTACTTCTGTCTCCTTATTTCTTTTGTGCCCTTGTGGATATGTTTATTATTTTTATTTTGTCTCACACTCATGCCTGCTCTTAACATTTTATCTCCCTTTGGAGGTGTAAGTCCCCATGGGAGTTTGGATATTTTGCCTAACCATGGTAGGGTGGTGGCTCCATTGCTCGCTAGAGTGTCTAGGTAGTATCAACTGAAGAGGTATAGAACCTCCTTAAGTAGGCTAGCTATTCCAATTTTCATCATCGAGATATGATGCTGATGTGTTTATGCATAGATTCATGCAGTTATTGATGTGCTTAAGTTACTGATGTGCACAAAAGTAAAAGAGCAAATGCTGTGGATTAGAAGCACTCGTATTGCCTTTTATTTTTAAAATACGCATGATGAGTGGTGGATGATGCATGATGTGCACAAGGATACTTTGCAAGCCGAGGATACACGCCTGATGTTGACTGGCTCATTAGTAGTACTTCTTCAGATAACATGAGTTGACTGGCTCGGATAGCTTGACGTTGTCTATGTCGTAGAGGATTGCTATGCCTCCTGAATAGACTTGCTTGATGATATAGGGACCTTGCCAGTTAGGTTGGAATTTGCCTCAACCGTTAGGGAGATGTATGGCCTGCAAAATTGGATCGCCTGATGTGAATTTGGCCCATCTGGATTATTGTCGTGAGGATGGAATTCAGGTGTCTTGCCATCTTCCATGTCATCATCCTTTTCTTCATAAGCGATGAGCTTTGATAGGATTTCTTCTTCAAAGGTTGTATTGGCAACGTCAAAGGAGAGAATGTACTATGATTTTTGCACCTGATGGTTCCTCATTATGGTCACACTGACTTTGATGGATGACCTCTAACTCTTTGACGGTGGGGTCTGCTGACTGACCGGGTTGATTTGTTGCTTCGGCCTCTCGTGCTTTTTTTTTATTATTTTTTTTATTTTTATGATCTTTCTTTTTTTTGTAGTATGTACAAAGGAGTGATGCTGACTGACGACTGTCCTACTTCTAACTGATGGGAATGATGCCGCCTAGCTTTGCTTTTGAGCTTAACTCAGGATCTTTCATTTTTTACCCTCACCTTGCTTAAGGTGAGGCTTCAACTGCACATACCGTCTAGTCCCGCCTTCTGGCTCCAAAGAGATTAACTCTAATGGTCTAGTGGGTTCTAGTTGTGACTCAGCTAGGACCATGATAAATGAGTGGTCCGACTACTGGTGAGGGGTTACTAACTCTGATTCTGAGGCTCTAGCCTTTCCTTTTCTCAGCCTTTGATGCTCGACTACGTCCTTGACCCATACTGACAACTGTTCTTGAAACAGAAGCTCTAAATCGCTGGCCTGGTTACTCAACTAAATCGCCTTGCCAATTGTCTCGTCATCTGCCGCAGTGCAATTAGAATATTGGGTAGCACTCTGCTTTGCCATTGACTTATTTTGATTGTGAGACTGATGTAAGTTATATCCAAGGCTGGTTGACTGCATTAATGACTCTACTAGCACAACTGCTTGTAGGACTATCACTGCAGGGCTCGCTATTGGAGTGGTGAATGATGTTGTCAAAGTGATTGTCAGTGGCTGAGGCTATTGTTGCACAATATGACGTTGGCTCTTTTCTGCAGTGGCTGGCTCTGATTGGGATCGAGTATCCCTGCACTGACAAAGTTAGCGAGGTCCAACAGAATAAAAATCTTATTGTACCTCCTGGTGCGTGAATATTCATCTTTGTGCGGCTGCCACTAGTAGCCCAGTCCCTCAAACTCTTGCCTTTCTTTTGCCTAGATGGGATCGGAGATTCCTTGGCCGTGTCGCCCGAGTGGTGTTCCTTTCTTGTATCCCTATTTGCGACACATGTTTTCGTTCATTCGACGAGGATTGCTGCAAACGGTCAGGTAACGAGCATGCTCGAGGGTCGAAATGTAATTGACTGGCTCGAAGCTGTTGACCTAGTACATGACATCGGACGACTTGGGATCGAAATGGACGGTCTGGAGTGAGACAACGGAGATCAACTCGACCTTTTCTTTGTCAAGATCATCCGTCATGACAACAACTACGTCATTGCCCTAACGAAACGTAACCATACGATGGAGGGTCGAGGGGATCAGCTAATGCTTGTGCAACCAAGGGTGCCCAAGAAAGAGATTGAAAGAGGGCTCTAGATCCACAATATTGAATTCGACATCAAAGACTACAGCCCTATGGTGAGAGGAATAACCAACATCCCTAGTGCGTCATGATGCGTGTTATCGAGAGCCGTCATTCCCTTCGTAGCTGGTATGATATCCTTGGCTTCGAATCCGATTTTATTTACTATGCACAAAGGGTAGACGTTTAAGCCTGCACCGTTATCTACCAGAGCGAGGGGAATTCGGAGGCATTGAGTTTGTGTTGTAATGAAAAGGGGCTGGTTATGACTGACTCCTGTTGGAGTCAGTACCTCGCTGGAGAAAGAAATGACACGAGGCTCTGCAATCATGCCCACCATATTCTCAACAGCGGACAGTTCTATTGTGGGGGAGACGTGAGCAGCCTGAAAGACCCTGAGGAAGGCCTCCTGATGTTCAGAAGAAGTATGGATGAGATATCAATAGAGATGTCAGCCTTAATCTTTTTCAGTTGAGATGTGATGTCGGCAGAGGGCTGCTCCTACCGAGTCGAAGAGGTAGGGACTGAACAAGGGATCGTCCGAGAGGAGTGAGGGGCTGGTTGGCGAGAGGAGGATGCTAAACGATCCAGCTGGGCCGCTGACGCTGGTGGCTTATACACTCTCCCTAACCTTGTGACGTCTGCACACATCTCTGCGGCATAATCGTAGGGTACACGGTGAGTGTCCCTCGTCAGGTGGAGGACAAGAGGGGTACGTGCTGCCAGTTCCAGCAAGGCTGACAATGGGTTGACAGAAAGGTGTTCTAGCTGGATAGGATGTTGGATAGGATGTTGGACAAGAGGCTGGACAAGATACTAGACAGGATGCTAGACTGGATGAGTAGGCATGGGTCAGGCGAGTAGGCAAATGGGTGACCCAGAGTGTGTAGTCGACAGTGTGGCAGTACGCTTGGCCCTCACGGTCATTCGTATCATGTGGATTGCTAACTCGGAACCGACACGAATCAAATGATAAAATGTGTAGGGAAGGGCTCATCTACAGTATGGATCAAATCATAGGGGTCTACTACTGATGTCGTAGACCCAGAAGCAGAGAGGAAATGGATTCCTGAGGCCCCAGCACCTACTGAGTTGTTATGCACAGGCATGGGCTGGTTGATAAGGTTGGGATATGTAGGTGGTGCTTGTGCACGTGGAGGTGGTGGTGCAGGTGCAGTGTGTGCCTCCTAGGTGTTGATGACAATAGCTCCTTTGTTGATCAAGTTCTGAACAACATCCTGGAGAGTGTGGCAATTATTCGTCGAATGTCCTAGAGCTCAATGAGAATCACAATACGCATTTGCGTCATACAACATTGGGAGCGAGTTTAGTGGCGGATGACGATCCACGAGTCGTAGAAGCGACACAAGCTAAGGGAAGAGGGAACTCAGTGGCCTATCAAGCGGAGTGAAGTCACTTTCACTGTGTAGACATTCTGATTTTGAGGTAACTCATTGATAAGACTCCAACTGTTGCTTTGGATGTTGCCGATCCTTGAACCAACCCAAAAACTGTAGCAGGCCTGCAGCCTAGTTTGAAAACCAGACCAGTAGGGGAGAGCACCTATCTAGCACACTTCCCTAGTACACATAGGTGGCGCACCTAGCCAGCACACATCCCTGGCGCACAACACTTCGCAGGCTGCGGGCTGCTGGCTTTCCACATCCCATAGCTGTTATCTCCAGCAGCGAATATGCCATGGAATCTTCTAGGCTTTTCGTCTGCGAGGCTCTCCCCATTCCCATGAGTTACCCATGAGAAAATCCTATATAAGGACCCCCATAGGTAGCCATGAGAAGAGGTTAGAAATCCTGAGCTGAAATCAGAAACA
>JAMKQA010008370.1:0-14715 GCA_024699735.1 Posidonia australis | reverse complement strand
GAAAAGAAGAACATTCTCATGAATAGTGGGAGTGGAAAATTAAAATTTAAATTGTACACTTCATGAATAGTAGAAGTGGAAATATAACATCTCTGTGCGTGGAATTTGTGCATGGTCTTCATGACCAAGTGGGAGATGTGAGTAATGGTCATTGAAGACTATTTCAAATGAAGGGTGAAACGGACGTCCGTTTCACCCATTCATGGCCGGATTAACTTCAGCGGTTACCAGCGTTTATTCATGGCCGGATTAAAACCATATCAACTCTGTAGCATGCAAAAAATTTCTAAAAACATCTTCCCAACTCTCAAAGCCATAGAGGCAAAAATCCACAAAAAAAAACCCAATGTACTTAATCTATATGACGTGTATCTAGAGGGCTATCATAAGCTCAATGCCACATTGGCAAAACACTCAAAATACAATGCCACAGAGACAACAACGCAATTGTGTTGCCCAACGTTAAGTAATTGACTTTAGTCACAAGCAATTGTTGAAGCATACTGCAATTGTTACGAACAAGTCATCCTGCAAGGAGCCTATTCATCACGAACTCCAACCTCTCTGAAGGACCCTCAATAATGCTAACCACATACGTGAAAGCTATCCTCTTTTAGGACGTCACCAGAAATGGGACACATGCATCTACCCATACTGGTTAAATTGTGAAAAGTCTGTCCTCTCGACGTCTTAGTCACGGTGCTCAAATCAACCATAGTTTCGTATCTTCAGGTCAAACAAACATTTCCAAGTCTCAGTGTCTAGAGTAACTAGAGTATCATACCTTCAAATCCAGTCAGTACCTCAACCTCAGTCTCGTAAATGACAATCTAAAAGTATCATACCTCTGAGATTTAACGACATTTACTTATAGTCTTTTGGTCTTCGAACTTCAACCTAGGCTTCGTGCTTGATCACCCAGAAATATCTTCATATCCCCTAGTCTTGGCAACACAACCTCAAATTTCTTGGTCCACAAAACAAACTAGTGGTAAAACTTTTTTAAAATGCTTTCATTATTTTCCAAAATAATTTCAAAAACATTTTAAACTTATATCAAACACTTGATTAAGACACAATTTAGAAACATGTCATAGTCTCTCTATCAGGTCAAAATCATGTGGCAAAACCACACAGCTAAACTACACCCCCAATATGCACCTATGACACATGCCTATAAACCATGCCTATAACCCACGCTCTAGGAGAAAAATCAAAGCAGTAGAAAACACTGTAAACTTTAATCACTTCATATTTCGCTACATAAATAAGAAAATTACGTATAATATATCAAAATGTACATCTCAAAATCATCTAACATTTACAATTGAAAACACATGAATTTGATATCTAAAACTCAAGATATCAATCAATTCAAAAGACTCACTTAGTGAACAATGTTCATCAAAAACACAATAACAATGAATTTAAACTTGTAAATGCTACAATAAATGTTATAAATCATGCTTACAACAAAAATCAACAAGACAACAACCAATACACAACCATAAATCTTTACAAGAGCCTCATATACTTTGAGGGAGGCAACATATGCAAGATATCAATTATTGCACTTAGAAAACCAACAGAATCCAAATATTGAAGCTACTAAAAATCATTGATTCAAAACTCCAAACTGACTTAGAACATGACTTATAATATTCCAAATTAAATATTTCAAAGTCTTCTATCCAATGCATCCAAGATCTTAGAAATCTGATAATCATAGTTCAAGATATAATCAATTAATGGTAGCAAGGTTAAACAAAAACTTGACTTATAGTGTGCATGAGTAATGGAAATTGCACCCGATTCCATCTAAAAATCTCTCAAAAATTGCGGAAATCATCCTCATGTCATGTTCCATTCATATATTCAACATGCAACTTGATTCAAGAAACTAATCCTATATCACAAGCAAACAGTAGAGTGTATATATTGATTCTAACATGCAACTCATCAAATGTAGAGAACCCAACAACATTTTCGGCGATTTTCCTTGCCAAAGCTCTCAGATCTAGCTGCTTCACTTTCTCTCAAAGCATGGCCAACCTGAACCAAGACCATACAACAAACAAAACACAAAGAAACACATAAATCAACCCAATTCCATCTAAAAATCTCTCAAAAATTAAGGAAATCATCCTCGTGTCATGTTCCATTCATATATTCAACATGCAACTAGTTTCAAGAAACAAATTCTATATCACAAGCAAACGATAGAGTGTTTACCTTGATTCTAACATGCAACTCATCAAATGCAGAGAAACCAACAACATCTTCAGTGATCTTCCTTGCCGAAGCTCTTAGATCTAGCTACTCCGCTTTCTCTCAGAGCATGGCCAACCTGAACCAAGACCATACAACAAACCCGCATGTAGGGAGAACAAAGAGGTGAACTCAACACCAACATGAGCTCAATTCACTTCAAACGACAACCTCTCCACCAAACTCTAGCTACCATCTCGCATCCCAAGGCTTCCATGATAATCGAAGAACACTTCTCAAACGTTTCCTCTTTCATGTGCGACCCAGAAACCAGCAACCATCTCCTTTTCACTTGTCTTCTCCAAAACACAAGGCAGCCACTCTTAACTCTCAAGTCTCTCTCTCACTCTCTCAAACACTTGGAACTCCTCTCCTAATGTAGCACACTCACCCTCTTATAAAGCCACGAGATCGAGCCTTGCATGTAGCGCAAGCGTCAAGTCACACTTGCTCCACACAACACCACTCAACCAACTTAAGTCAACTTAACTCATGCATAAACTTATTCACTTGCACACACATGAGTTCACCACAAGCATTAAATAATAACATTGTGCAAGCCATACATAAGCTTGTGTATCTAGTCCAAAACACTAATTAATATCCCATGAGCATGCAAACTACTTGTGCAAAGCTAATTAATCATTATAACATACATCTAAGGATAATAATAATTAAAATCCAATGAGCCATGGTTATTATTCACGAATTATTAAAAAGATCAACATAAAATCATGTAGGATATCCAATTCCTAAACCAAAACTCATAACTATCAGTACTCTAAACTGTCCAAACGTGCAAGTCAATCATGCCTAGAAATTGCGCTGGTTACTTGCTCCTACAATACGTGCTGGCAACTTGTACTTACAACACATGTCCTTTAGATATAAAATTTGAAAATACAAACAAGAATCATAGGTGTCACAAAAGCATCTCAAAGCTATTGTGATTCTCTTTCAAGGCCTTCCTTTGTCTCAACTTAGCTAAGTCACTCATTGGGTCCTCGGCCATTGGACCAAATCTGACAAACGAAGAAGAAGTAGATAAGTTTTCCTATCTTTGGAATTCTCCTTAGTTTGATTCCACTAGTACTACTCAAAGGCAACTTCATCCAAGTGGAATGATGTAAATAAAATTTTTTGATTCTCAAGAATCTTATGGAAATCGAAATAGGATTTTACCTTATAAATCCATCTTTGAGGAAGAAGCTTTCCCATCATAATTGAGAAATTTGATAGACGATGCTTTATATGGAAATGCTCTACCTTATCTAATGCGTTTGACCTTCTTGAGCTCGATTCACCTCTTTTTTGGCCTCTATTCTCATCAAACGATCCCATTTACTTTGAAATTTTTGCCCCAAACTGCTAAAATACTCTCATAATTTCTTACCTAATACTTCGATAGTTTACCTCCACGTCAGCTTTAACTTGTGCCAATTCTGATTGAACTTGAGCCATTTCTTCTTGGATCAGCAATTTGAAAGCTTCAACCTCTCAGACCTCATCCCTCTGCTATCTAGAAATGACGGATTGTGCTCTGATACTAATTTGGAGCGAGGATGCAAAAAAATTTACTTAAGACCAGGGAGGAGCTCTCAAGGTGACAAGCATCATGCTATCATTGGAATTTTCTTTTGTTCTGTAAGACACCTATAGAAAATATATTATGGGGGACTTTAGATTCATGATTTGTGTCTCTTTGTAGTTCATAATGCAATTTCACTTTTTATTTCTATATTTTCCCAATATACATTTTCTCACTTACATTTCAATGAGAAAACATGAGGCAACTTCTTGATCACAATATTGTAGGAAATTAGTGACTCATGTACATTATTCCCAATTCTATCTTATTTTATACAATTTCTACATATCTTATATAAAATCAGACAAGTATACCAAGAAATTCAAATTTTTCATTATCATCACCATTTCCGATTGCTTCCTCTTACATATGAAAAGAGTTAGAGGTGTAACTTGTTTGGAAAAAAAAAATTGGAGTTAATGTAACTTGCTACTTAGGAAACAAAAACTTGATAATATATGGTAGTTGGTGTGCGTAGAAATCAAAAAACTTGATGGAGTACATAACTTTAAATAGATACAAACCCAAACAATCAAGTTAGTACTAAAAATCAACAACTTATAAATTTTAGTACATATCATTCCTAAGACATGGAGCAATAAAACACATGCACTTACTTCCCATTTGTGGAATAAAATGGTACCCTAGGAAGAGGGTAGAATAGAAAAGTAAAATTACATCATGAAGATTCTTAGACACATAACATGCATTTCAAATCCAAGCATATGTTTTCTACGGGTCTCCCATTCAGTAAAGATGCTTTTCCAACTCTAACACCTCATAAGACATACGAAAATTATCAATAATTAAGATTGTTAATGGGTAAAGTATGAATAGTGTAAGACTTTATCCCTTCGCTTATATATGAATCATCATATTTACCCGTACTTATTTATTACTCATAAACAATAACCTTATCTATATTTATTTTTTACCCACAAAAATAAATAGATAATAGATAATAAACAAGTAAAATTTTCTTATTCTCAAAATATATATAACAAATAATTTATTTCTTAGATACAGCTCAAATTAATAGTTATTGCTTTTAAACGCTACATAAATAGTTATTAAATAAATGTTGTAGACTAACATAACAATAATATGATTAAATAACAAAATTAGGTTTTAATGTCGATTTTTCGGACTTCTTTTCTAATTTTCTTTTTAACAAATCATAATCAACATGTGTATATAGTATAAAAAACGGGCTAAGCGACAAACATAAACATTAAAATAGTAAAGCTGGTAAAGTTAATTAGGTAAAGGATTATTCATGTCCTACTGTTTAAAATATGAAGATAATTTTTTTTATGGATAATTTCTTCTTAACCATATCTACTTAGATAAGATAGTAGGTAAATGATCAAAATTGATAGTTGTATCTGTAACCACTTTATCATGCAGTAAAATCTCTTCGGCCGTGTTTGATAATTGCGTTGATTTTAATTTTTCTTATTTCAATGCAAAAATATAAAGATTTTGACTTATGAGAAGGTGGGGGACCCAAGTTGTCATGAATTCTGGTCCCCACAAAAAATACAAATCAATCAGAGTTGAAATAAAAGAGACCCGATTAACTCGCACCGCTTTGAAACCAGGAGGTGTGCCACTCGCACCGCACTCTGTCGGGATCGGCTGTGTCCATCACAATGCTGACACACTCCGCCATCTCACTGGCAAACCCAACTCTATCACCATCACCGCCCCCGCGACCTTCTCTCGCTTCCTCCTCCCTTTGTTCCTCTTCTCCCCTTCTCTTCCTCCCCTCTTCTTCACCTTCCCCCGAGGGGCAAGAGCAAGAGATCTTCTCCTTCCTCACTCCGAACTCGCACCCGCCGCTTCCGCCGTCTACGGGACTCTTCTCCTTGGCGGCGGCGTCTTCGCCTGTCAGTGCTTTTTCCTAACTCAGTCTTTACTAAAGTTTCAGTTTTTTTTTCTATTTGACCTCCGAAGATTTTCCTTTTTGTTTGGTTTGGCAGATGTGAGGTCTGGGAGCAAAGGGTCCATTCTCGGAGGCGTGTCTGGAGCTGCTCTCATGGCAGCAGTGAGTGTGAAATTTAGCAGTTACGCTTACAATGTTCTTCCCGTCGCCTCTTTATCCTTTGCCTCTATGATTTTGGGTAGTTTAGAACCTTTGGAAAGGCTCTCAACTCAAGTCTTCCTGTAGTTCAATCGTACTGTTTGGTTCGATTTAGTTTTTGTTTTGCTCAAAGGATGATTAGAAAGACTGAGTGAGTGGCACTCTTGTCAATTGAAATTTAAGCCTTAGGGGATGCTAAAGCCTTTGTATAAATTCTGTCTGTAACCAAATCCTCAAAACAGCCTTTAGATATAGTTGTCTAAAAGAATGTTGGCGGGTAAGTTAAGAGTAATCACAAAACTCATCTCCAATAGCTAGTTTTGGTTTATCAGTATAGACGATCATTTGAACTGCAGGCCTGATCCTTTCGTGGAAACTTCTTTGGGTTAGTTGGCTGCTGCAGAGGGTGGGTCAATTGTTCTGGTTTAGAACAGTAGTAGGTACTCAAATATGAGCAGTCATTTAAATGGTATGCTTATGGTTTCTATAGTTCTGAGGTTATTATTTTGAGCCACATAAGTGTAATCATTATCACTATGATTGGACTTTAACATAAATACATTAGCTATACACTACTTTTCTTTCAGTTTCAGTCATCACTATTAAGTGACTTGAACAGCATCTTAAGCATTTAAATGACTTCTTCTTCGATCTTTGCACCCATCCTTGAGTCAAACCATCTATAGAAATGTTTCAGTAGCATTCATGCTTTTTTCCATCATCCACATTGAAATGTCTATTTGGCTCGTATGCTTGCAACAAGTTTGGAATAAGCTGCCAATTGTTTTGATAAAGGTTTTGAGACTTGAATGGTCAATGATTTGTGTTTAGGGAGAGGTGAAGAAGATGTTTAGGAAGAGGCAAAGAAGAAGACAGAGAGATCATATAGAAGAAAAGGAAGGGAAATTAGAGAAAAGAAAAGAAAAAAGAAAGCAAAAAAAGAGAGAACACAAACTTGTGTCCATAAAGAAGTATGTAGCCAATGTTCGTCTTATACTACTATTTTTTTTATCTTTTCTCCTCTGTTCATCTTCATTTCTACTATCATATCTTTTCTCCTCTGTTCATCTTCATTTCCACTATCATCCCTTCTTCTTTTCTTCCTTGTGGAGATGCTATCACACTTCCCTTCTCTTTATCATTTTTCCTCATTATGTAGTGCAAGGGCTATTTCCCTGATTAAAACTGGTTTAAGAGTCAAGACTGTCCTAACTGTTAGTTAGCATTACTCTTGGATAAACCACTACTGCACCCAAATGGCCCCTCACGTATCATTGGCCTGAGTAACTCTAAAACATTGGTTTGGATAACATTAATTTGGAGTAATCCATTCTCGGACTAATGTTATCACTAGAACATTTCGTTGAAGGATTTTATATAAGATCTTTACACAATGGTTGTAATTTACTAGCGCACGTGCCATGTTGATATGCCTAATTAAAAGCATGGTTCCTAATGTTGGTTTTGAGTTAGACTTTGGTCTTTCCAAAATAGGAAGTATGTCAAACATAGGTGGAAATATCGATGGAAATATGGTAATAACATGGAAGTCCACCAAGAACTTTGATTTACAATTTGAAACTCTATGATATGTTCAAATGAGCAGCAATACACATCTCTTTGTTTTTAATTTCATGGTTTAAACATAAAATAAAGAAATATAATGTATATACAAAACAAGGCATTTAGGAATCTAAAAAAACGTTGATGAATTAGTGAATAGATATCATATTTTAACATTCTAAGTATCATATGTTAATAATATGAAAGAGTGCTAAAAAAAGGAGTCTTGCAAGTTAATAAGTCATATTTGAAGCCACAAAGGTTTTTACCTTTTTTTCCATTGACATGGACCGATATATCATTAACATGGTCCGAGATACATCGATATGGCACCAACATGGCCACTGACATGGGGTATTTCTCAAATTACAGTTGAATATCATGTTGGGAAGTTGGGTTTTTGACATTTGCCGACATGCGTTGAAACTTGGTAACATGAAATTTAAAAGATGGATGCTTGATTTAGCCAACATTCTCAGGGTAACTTATATGATCCTAGTGTTGAGGGTTTTCCTAAAATAATTCTCATATCAATTGACACAATCTATTGTGTACACGCTAAGGCTCACAAACTACCAATATATTACCTTTTATCACCTTTGATATCTTAAATTGCTTAAAGTGATAGTGTTGCGTATTTAGGTTTCATAATTAATAAAGGTAGAGAGATCAAAGTTGATATAGCGTATAGGATTCAAGCATGATGGTTGAAACGGAGAAATTCTTAATGGACTAAATGTGATAATGGGGTATCAATCAAACCATAGGGGAAATTTTATAGGACATCTATTAGACCAACTATGCTTTATGGTGCATAATGTTACGAGACTAAGAAAGAGCATGCTCATGAAGTAAGCTTAGTGGAAATGAGGATGTTGAGATGGATGGATGGAATACTTTACATGTTAAATTAAGAAATGAATTAATCCATGAAAGTGTATCGGTAAACACTAATTCAGGATAAAATGAGAGAAAGTCGTCTTAGGTGGTTCATCCAAGTGCAAGGAAGACCTTGAATGCACTTGTAAGAAAAGGGAACAAAAGCATAATGATGGGGGAAGGAGGAGTAGGGGAAGACTATTGGACAACGATGAAGGCTTACTAACCTTTTGCGAAAGTGTAATTATCGTTTATTATTCCATGGTGAAGTCTCCAGTGAGGGTCATGGTCGGAATCTGATTATGTTAGAAAAGATTCATTCTTCACCACACAAATATTCTCTCTCAACTCGTTGGATGGATGAAAATATGTAGTAATCCTTTTCTTGAAGATTTGATGGTGTTGGGTTATATATAAGGAAAGAAACTAGTAATTGTCGACATCCTTTCATCATACTTGACCACTATCCGCACCCAATCATGGACGAACACCAACCATCATCTCTCATTCGGACATGTTGGGTAATTTAACTTGATAATTTCACGAAGAAAATTTCATATTTTCATCCATCTCATGAAATTATTCATACAAGTAAATGTATCATGTGACAAGCGAGTATATATGTATTTGGGAGCATTACACTATGCACCTATAAGAGATAACATAGTGACTTAACCTTAAAGAAAATTATCTCACTGTGTCTCAGACTATTCTATTATATAATCGTGAGTATATTCAATTCCTCGGAAGCTATACTCAACTCTTCATTATTTCATCATGCATTCACACAATTATACCCTAGCTATCACAAGACAATATAACCAGTCAACCTGTGAACACTTGACAGATATACAATAAAATAGTCTTCCATTGCCCTTATATTCCAAGGCTCAATATTATTTGCTTTCTTAGAAATGTCTTTTTAAGTCGCATCATACATTACTTCAAATAATATACTAAAGTAGCAACCAATAATATTTCACTTTTAGAATATAATCAAAAGTCACAAAGGACACCAATCAGTATGTATTACATTACGAATCTCACACAGTGAGGAGACAGGGATTTACTTCACTCACATTCCAATGTAGGTCATATAACACACTTGTTATGATTCAAGTGCTATGGTGGAGTTTCACTTTTAATTTAAGTGAATGTTATACTATGAAATATAACATTGTATAGATCTTAGTTTAGTCACTATCAATCGTCCAAGTTGAGGTCTCAAAATGCTCACTTTTCACAAGTGCCAAAATTGAGTCTATATCTATGTAGGTCTATGTACTTATCAATAAAGACCTCACCTTGATACTCAATCAAGGCGATACTTTCTCAAGTTTTGTGTCCTTTTAATGGCACCTTTTCTTAAGCTATCTCATCTCAACTTGCATACAAAGTGCCTGAAGTGGCTACCCATGTGAGAGGGGTAGCCGTAACATGTTTGACAAATCGTTCATTGTAGAGTATGAGTACATTAGTCTTAATTAAACATATTGATATAAATATGATAATAAATTCAAAGTATCGAGTATAAAGAAGTTTCGATTAAGAAATTGCATCACATCCTACATAGAGATCTTACATGGGATAAGAATACATCTCTAGGAATAAGCTTCGTAAAAGGATCAACAACCATCTTATGCGTAGAAATTTGTTGTCTAATCACTTCTTTTTTCGCTATGATGTCCCTAATGAAGTTATACTTAGTGTCAATATGTTTGGTCTTATAGTGATACTTGGGTTTTTAAGTATAAGCAATGGCTGCCTAACTATCATAGTAAAGTGTCATAGCCTTTGTTCTAGTAGCATTGACCCCCAAGTGTTGCAAGAATCTTTTAAGCTAAACAATCTCTTGAACTACTGCTGTAGTTGCTACAAATTCAGCCTTCATTGTTAACAAGGCTATGCATGTTTGCTTCTTACTACTCCAAGATATTGCTCCATTACTCAATAAGAAAGCATATCTTGTGGTTGATTTGTATTCATCAAAGTCTCCACCCCAATCGGCATTTAGGTATCCAATTAGGTACAAATCTTCACCTTAGTAGCATAGTAAAATTTTTACAGTACCCTTGAGATAACGAATAATTCTCTTGACAACTTTCCAATGTGTCTGTTTAGGATTTGATTGATATCGACTAACTAATCCCATGGCATAACAAATATCTGACGGAGTACACATCATAGCGTACATTAGGCTTCCAACTGCACTAGAATATGGGAATTTGGACATTTCTTTCGGTTCTTTCGGAGTTTTAGGACATATATCAAGGCTAAAGGCTTCACTTTTAGTAATTGGAGTATCTATGGGTTTGTAATGTTCTAAACGAAATCGTGAAAGGACCTTTTTGATGTAAGACTCTAGTGATAGAGCTAGCATTCTTTTAGAACGGTCCTTTTGAATTTTGACTTCAAGAATGTATGTTGCTTCATTCATATCTTTCATCTTAAAATTAGATGGCAAAAAATTTTGAATTTTAATTTGAAACTCTAAAATAAGTTAAAGTAAGCAATAATTTACATATTAGACTACTTAGATCAACTTCTTCGATATATATCACATAAAATACATTAGATGGACTTAATACAAATATCTTGAAGCATTAATAATATGTAAAAATGATTAATAAATGATTAAAAATAAAAGTACTTGTAGAAGTTGCCTAATATATGCTTAACATAAATGTTTTACTATTTTTTTATTTAATTACAAATTTTACTCCTTTTTAATGATTTTATAGAATTATTAGGTTAGACTTATGTAATGTCAAGTTATTAACATCAAAACACAAAAAAAACATGAAAAAACCTAAGGTATATGTATTATTAGGTTAGATTTACATAATATCAAGATATTAATATCAAAACACAAAAAAAAGCATTAAAAAGCCTAACACGTATGTATTATTAGGTTAAATCTATGTAATGTCATGTTATTAATATCAAAACACAAAAAAAAACATGGGAAAACCTAAGATCTATTTATTATTAAGTTAAATCTTATTATTATTATTATTATTATAGATCTAAGATTCTTTCATAGATCTATATGAAAAGTTCAAAATACAAACACAAAAAAATGGGAAAAAAAAGATTTTATATAAAAATCAAGTGTTATACCATAGGGAGGGATAAAATTTAAATGCAATTAAGGAAAAAAGTCTCTTCAAGTTTGAAGCAAGTCATTAGGTTGCAAAGGAGTAAAAAAGATAGAGAAACTCATAGAAGGAAAGAAGTAAAAGAAAAAGAAAGAATTCTGATGCATGTTTGTAGTTTTACTGGGCGTGTCGGTCGACATTATTCAAACTTAGTATAAAAAATACATTGTATCAACCGACACTTCGACACTCATTGACATGTGTTGAAGTTTGATATATGGTATTTTCTGTTTTACACTTGTAAATTGTGCCAGTCAATTCAAATTTGACATGTGTCGACGAGGTATTGCAGACATGTGTCAATGTTTAATTTTATAGGTAAAACTTTTTGCCATTAAATATGTCTAATACCTTTCAATGGATCCATCTACTTTGTGCTTTATTTTGAGAACCTATTTGTTCCCAATTGCTTTGCAATCTGTTGGATCAATTAAGTCCCAGACCTTATTTGATCTCATTGACTCTATTTTGTCTTCCATTGCTTTTCTCCATTTTTTTCTTTGCAGAACATGAGAGAGCCTCCTTTATAGTTATAGGTTTATCTTCGTCTTGTACTGTAATCGTAAAAGTTTTACCTTTAACATCAAAGTGACGACATGGAATGTTTTTACGATTAACTTTAGGTACAAGACCTTCTTATAGAACAGATCTAGTGATAGTTTCATTACTCTCACTCGATTCAACATGTTGAAGATTCACTATGTTGAATTGCTCCAACATGTTGAACTAGATTATAATTTGGATTTTCGATCTAATATAGTCTAAAATTGCTATCAATTTTATCCCTTTTAGTAAATTCATTTTCCAAGAACGTAACATCTTTTACGTTAAATTCAATCACACTTTCATCTTCTTGTTCACCTATGAACACATATCCTTTAGAGGATTCTGAGTATCTTATAAAGATACATTTCTTTTCTCTAGGACCTAGATTCCCTTGTCTATGAGAATAGTCAAGGACATATGCTATCGACTCCTAAGGTTGAAAATTGTTTAGGTTAGGAGTCTTGTTCATAACATTTTAGGTGACTGATTTAGTTGGTACATGGTTAAGTATGTAGGCAACTGTCAATAAAGTGCCATCCTGATACGAAATTGGGAGATTTGCTTGAGGCATCATAGTTCTGACTATCTCCAACAAAGTGTTATTTCTCCTTTCTGTAATACCATTTTGTTGTAAGATATTAAGTATAGTGAGAGATCTTATTATACTATTTTCATTACAGAATTCCTTGAATTCATCGTATAGATATTCACCTTCTTAGTCTATTCTTAGAGTTTTTATTCTTTTTTCCAATTAGTTCTCAACCAAAGTCTTAAATCACTTAAAGCAATCCAATGCTTCTGATTTATAGGAGATCAAATGAACAACACCAAAGTGTGTAAAATCATCTATAAATGTGATGAGATATGAAGTACCACATCTTGCTTTTACATTTATAGGTCCACAAATGTCTGAATGGATCAAGCTCTAGTTCCATTTCCAAAAGATTTTCTTGTTGTTTTCCAGCGAGACAATTCTCACACATAGGCATATCGACTTTGGCAAGTGAGTCCAATAAGTCTTCTTTGGCCAATCAATTCATTATATCTTGTCCAATATGTTCAAGTCGGGCATGTTAAACATTTACATCAACGTTCAAATTTGAAGATGTAATTAAAGAAAAACAATGGTGATCATTAATACTACTTATATTTTATTTAATGTCTGATACAATGAAACCATTTGAAACATAACTAAAATCATAAACACTTTATCCAAATAGAACTCAATAGAAACACATTGGAAATGGAAATGATAACCAAAGCTTAAAAGGACAAACATAGAAACCAAGTTTCGTTGAATTTTTAGAGCATAGAGGACATCATGTAGGAGGACAGTTCGACTACCATGCAAGTCTAACTTGCAAGTGTCAATATCCTTGACTTCTATTTAAGTATTGTTTCCCACATATACCTATTTGATTCCAAGGTTTATTCGATGATACTCCACAAATGTTCCTGTATCTCTAGTTATGTGGTCCGTAACTCTTGAGTCTACAATGCACAAAGGAATAGATTCAACATGTCCTTTACACCACCATGTTTACCTCGCTTGGATTGATTGGTCTTGCCTTTGAGCATCTGAAATAGTCTTCTTGCCTTCCTTGAAAGACTTGTAACCCCTGTTACACTTGGAATTCAAGTTTCCACATGTGTTACCTTTAGCAACACAAGCATAAGTAGAAATTTAACACCTCAAGGTGCTCATCTTCTAGTACCAAATGACGCACAACATCATCAAAAGTCTTGATATTCCCATTATCCATTAAGTTCATTATCATGTGCTCCCAGCTGTCAGGAAGGGATTTAATGACTACTTGCACTTGTTGCTCATCAGTAAGGAAACCAATCAGATACACAACATCCTTGGGTTCTCTAAGGCGATCGAGAGGAGAGAGATCTTCGTACATGTTGATCTCTTTCTGTCTTTCCTTTCAAAAAAGACTTCGTCGAGATTGGCCTTGGAGCCACACAGTTTGCTGTGATATTCGTTTCTTTTAGTTCCTTTGTAAGCATCTTAACCATTGTTTCCACCGCCGCCTTTGACGCAGCATACGCGACATATCCTAGCTTAAGTTCCCCAACCATGAATGTTGTTAGTATGATTATTCTGCCTTTGCCCCCGCCAATGAGCCGGTTCGTGGCCTCCCTACAGCAAAGAAAAGCCTCTGCATTTTGATATTGAAGATCGAATCGAAGCTCTTGTGAGACGTGTCAGCGAGAGTTGGGTATGTGTTGTCATTGAAACTTGTGCATTAGACTAAGACATGAACTTTGGTGCCGAATACCTTCTTGACACGATCAAACAACATGAACTTTGGTGCCGAACACCTTCTCGACACGGTCAAACAGCTTTTTCACCCCCATTAATGGTTGACAGGTCGAGGTTATCGACAACGGCCTTCTTGACCGAAGAAGAAGAGGAGGATGAGGAAGAACCATTGATTTTCGAAACAAGATTATCTACCTGAGTGAAGTTCCTATCGCTGAGTACCAGTTGGGCACCCAAGGATGCCAAGTATAGGGCCATGGGTTGGACAAGCTTGTGTGTCGCGCTGGTGATGATGGCGACACGGCCAGGGAGGGAAAGAGGTTCATGGGGAGATGAAAATCTTACAGCCATGGCGTCCAAA
>JAMKQA010008369.1:0-33939 GCA_024699735.1 Posidonia australis | reverse complement strand
TTTTTCCTTTCTCCTTATTTCCCAAACCTTTTTTTTTCTTAATAAATCGACAATTTCAAGCTTCGTCAAAGATCTTGAGTTTCTTTCCTATTATCATCAAGCATATCTCAACTGAAAGTCTCAACTCATTAGGAAAAAGCATCAACGCCTAAGATTTGTAGTCAGATAGAGTGTAGACAAGGAAGAAAGGGTTCTGTAAGAATAATGTTCAGGTTGAGTTTCATAGCATTAAGAAGGGAGTTATTTATAATTGAGAGTAAAATGGTCAAATAAAGCAAAATTTTAATGTTATTTACCTAAAAAATTGTTTATTATAATTTACCATAGTTGAGAAGGACAAGTTGTAATGAAGAAATGTTTAAGATATCAAGTTGAAAAACTTGAATAGCTAAGAAAAGTAAACTGTAATTTAACCTTAGAATGGTAAATTATAGAAGATAAAATAGTCAAATAGAGTAAAAAATTTAACGCCATTTGCCTAAAAAGGTGGTTCATCGTAATTTACCATAATTGAGGAGGATAAGTTGTAACGAAAAAAATTTAAGATACTAAGTTGGAAAATACAAATAATTGAGGAGGGTAAACTACAATTAATCCTAAAATAAATGTCTAATTTATATTTTTTCAAACTATAAAGGTACTTTGCAATGACATAACATGTTGAAAGCAACAAATAATATTATGAAGCTCAAAATCCAATAGTACCAACATTCTTCAAAGTTCAAACTGAGTGTAAAACATTCCTGCTTCTAGTGTAGGAGTGATTTTATGGGAGTTGAATTTGCAAGTTTTACTACCTTATTGCATGTAGCTTGTTGGGAAATCAAAGTTGTTCTGGGAGAAGCAATTCCCAATTTTCCCATTTCCAAAATCTATTGATTTCAATTGCTATTTTAGTGGAAATTGAATACTACAGGATTGTTTTAAACTCCCAAGGGTCGGAATTCCAAGAGGAGTCAATGTCTATGATCGGGATCCAAGTGGGATCCTGCTGTTTATGGGAGTTGAATTTGCAAGTTTTACTACCTTATCTTGCATGTAGCATGTTGGGAAATCAAAGTTGTTCTGGGAGAAGCAATTCCCAATTTTCCCATTTCCAAAATCTATTGATTTCAATTGCTATTTTAGTGGAAATTGAACACTACAGGATTGTTTTAAACTCCCAAGGATCGGAATTCTAAGAGGAGTCAATGTCTATGATCGGGATCCAAGTGGGATCCTGCTGTTTAAGGAATTTGCCTAGCAAGTTGGATCATTTTCGACATCCAGATCGGGTATAACGATCAAGAAAAGAAAAGAAAAACAGTGGAAGCCATCTATTGTCAAGCATTTTGTACCTACAGCTGGTTGTCTCACTAGCAGCTAAAATCTGTTAAGTGAAAATTTATTACTGTATTATAGATACACTGTAAATTGATGTTGAAAGAAACATTATGAAGACTGCAAATTCCTCACCATTATAATACAGTACTTGTCTACTCAGCTTTGTCTTGTCCCAACCCCATCATAAGTGCATGATCGTTACTAGTACAAAAGACTTGCAAGAGTTGAGCCCTTTTCACATACATAACACTAGAGTTTATATCGTTCCTTACGAATAGTATTGACCCCTCATGATGACCCTTTCCCCGGCTTATCAACATTGGATTAAGAAAAACATATAGATGTTAGGCATGTCACTAAGCACCCACCTTCTGATACTTTTGAATAATAACCATCAATACTTTTGGTAAGAAGCAAGGAATTGGCCTCTGATAAGCAGAGCATAGACATCAAGTGCAAGACTGATAATACCTCATACCAAGCATCAGCCAAGGTGGTCTCCTGAAAAACTCGTTAAATAATCAGTCATGAGTACCTTGCTTACTAGCATTCAAGGAAAAAAAATAAATTTAAAAGACCACGTTAGGAAGTCTGGGTATAAAAGCTGACCTCAGTATCATCCTCCTGGTTAACCCACACAAATGAAACCTTGTCTTTTAGCTGACCTCCTGGAATAACAGAGTTACGCAGGCAATAAGAACTAGATCCAGACCAAAGAGACAAATAGATTTTGTTTGCTATAACTAGTAGTTCAAATTACCATCTTTTACCAATCCAAGTAAGACAGGCAAGTAGTGTTCAAGAGCCTGCAGGAGATCAGACAACGTTGAATCTTCTGCAAACATCAATTTGGCTTGAGTTATTAGCATTTTAAATATTTTTTCTTACTTATTTAATAAACTCAGAATGTTCTAAGTGGTTGCATACCATGTTGTGTAGCTGCTCGCCGCTTCGGCTTTGTAGCAGCAGGTGCTTCTTGGGCAGCCATGACAACTACACAAGTTCTAAGAGCCGAGAGACGCTCTACCAAGCTCAAAGACAATCTGCTGCTAAGGGGCGTACGAAGGTCGACACTTTTAGGTATACGCAAGCCCGGGACAAACACAGCGACCTCCCCCACATCGCTGGGCCTTCTATTGTTACTTTTGTTCCTCGCAGCTTCTCTTGGGGTTGATACCAGGCAACCCATATCTTGCGACTTCCTTCTGGCAACAACACTGCAGAACACAATACAATTTACAAAAGAAAAAAATATATATTAAAATGAAAATCATCTCCAGCGCAGGTAGAGAAAATTCTGAGCTGAACAAAAACTTGGCCTTAAAATCATGGCTTTGCAACCGAAAGAATATACATAAATAGGCCGAACAACAGAGAAGTCAAGTGGGTCGAACGTGAAGCTTTAAAAAAAGGTCATTTTTAAGCAGCAGCTGCATCTAACAAAGTATGAATGAATCAAGAAGAAGAAGAAGAAAACATTGTTCTCTGCACAAACGCATGATATTTAGAACAATAACAGGAAAAACCGCAAAAGAAATAATAATAATAATAATAATAATAATAATAATATCGAGACCTTCAGCACGGCTCCTTTGCTTTGTGAGTCAAACGCCGACCAAAAAGCACAAGACTTCAAGAAGAGGCAAAACAAGTGCTCGACAAGAAGAAGAAGAAGTAGTGGTGGTGGTGGAAGCAGCACTGATGATATCATACGAGAAAGGAATCACCAGACTCGTTCCGCGGGAATTGGGGAGCAACAGAAGAGAGCCCTAGAAGGGAGAGCAAAATGGCGGGCGGCGTTGCCGTCACCGCCAATGCTTACGTAGAAGGGAAGTGACGTGGCGCTTCTCTACCGAGTGTCACCGTCGGTAGTGACGCCGAACTTCTTGGCGGTTTTTTTTTTTTTTTTGTTTAAAAGGTAAATATTTTAGATAATACACGCCATCAGAGTGGGTTAATGCCATCAGAGTGGGTTAATGCTGGTTTCAAATAATTCGAAAATTCTCGAGTTTTGGAGAGAGAAAAATACTTTTGACAACAAAAAGTTAATATATCCATTTCTTTCGTGAGCCTCCTTTTTTTTTTTGGCCGGCACCGACCTGGATTAAGACCGTCACCTTCCTGTGTGCGTGGCTTCATTGAAGATACAGACGAAGAAGTGGAGTTCTCTTTTTGTATTTCTTCTCTCTTTTTCTTTTTCTTTTTGTATGTTTTTTCTATATTCTTTAATTTCGTTATGTGAAGTTTACTTATTCTAACATCCATTTTAATTTAAATATTGTTACGTAGGTCCATTTATTCTATTTATGAATGGCTTATTTAATTTTAATCTCGTTATACATTAAAATCACTGGATGATAATGAAACACTTATTTAATTTTAATCTCGTTATTCAACCATTGTAGTTTATTACATCACTATTGCTACATTGTTCAACGACTATGGTTTTGGACTAATATAAACCTAGACTGCAGTAGTTCTTTATTTCTACAATCCAAACTTAAGACAATGTCTCTTTGTCACAGTGGTTGGAAGAACTTTAAACTCACCACAGGTCTCGGATTCGAATCCTGGAACATGCATACCGTGAACAAAAAAAAAACAATCCAAACTTAAAGTCTATATTTAGATCTAAAATAATCTTTGGAATAAACCTAGAATAGGGATTAGTATTCTACTTATTTGTGTAAAAATCGAAATAAACTGGAAATAGTAATTCCTATTCTAATTTTCTTTTTCTAGAATAGTTATTCCATAGAAGAAGTGAAATAAAATTATTCTACTAAATAATTCTGATACATGCATGCATACGTTATGTTTATTTTTTATGTAAAAATAATATATATATATATATTTTGATATATTGTATACATGTTTCAAATTAAGTATATATTTTGATAATCAAAATTGATTACTATTAATCTATATATTTTTCACTTATTTCAATACTTATTCTCATATTTATTCCACTTTTCAACACAAACTAGAATTTCTCTTTATACACACTTATTTACTTCTAAAAGAAAATCACTTTCAAACATAATTATAAAACTATCAGAATATTAATATCACTTTTTATTTATTCCTACTTTTCTTATTCAACATGTTAGATATATTTATTTAATGTATGAGTCTATATACATTATTAATCAAGCATTATAGGCTATCTAAAAAGATTAATCCATTTAAAGTGATCTAATAAAGTTAAAATTATGAGACTAAATAACATCTTATATGGTATGAGTTAATTATGTGTTGAAACCTAAAGTATTATTTCCTCTTAATATGATGGACATAATTGGAAAAAAGAAATAACAACATATATATGAAAGGTTGTGGCCTCCAAACTAGATAGTAACTACAATATTCTTTTCTCAATCTCATCTTGAGGAAGAAGAAGTTTTCACTCTCTCTAGAAAATCCCATACACTCAAGACTGAAGATCAAATCTCAAGACTTGAAACATAGATCTTCTTTACAGATTCAGGTATGCTTCAGATTATGTTTTATCCTTACTGATTTTCATGTTCAAGAAATGATTTTCTCTTCTTTTTGTATTCTTCTCCCATATTTGATATATTGAATCCTAATAAACATGATATATCAAATACAACACAACATTCAAAGAGAGGCAAAAGGAAATACACCGAAGTCTAGATGGCTCTTATATGCTGTTGCTGAGGAAAGAAGCAGCATCTCTTCTTGCATTTGCCGATATGCAATTGCTATTGTACTTGGGATGCCTGTCGTAGTATCACATCAAGGACTTTCTGTATCCTGCTACCCAGATGTCACTAGAGGTTTTTCCTCCCAAAAAAAAAAAATGAAAGTTTGTCACTCCTGGAGCATTTTACAATCACTCTACAATTTTCACCATTTTGTTGGAAGTAATTGTAACGGCTTTGTGGCAGATTATGAAAGCAGTGTGGTTTGGTTACGTTTGCTAATTCCATGGATCCTACAGTTCCATTCAGATAACTTTTGTAACGCAAGGCATTGACTTTTGAATGTACACTTACATTACACTTGTGCATATGTATGTATTTGTTAATAAGCTCCAAGCTCCTCTCAGAAAAAATAAAACTAGTTTTAGGCTTCTTCCCCAAATTATGTTAGATGACTTGCATAGTATGATCGCTGGAACATAAGTAGCTATGTTTGCTAAAAATCTAGATTAAGGTTAATAAACTAATATGAGTAGCTAATTCCTTGGTGGGAGGACACACGGTACGCACCTTGCCACCTCAAGTTAGAAATTTGGAAATAAGACACCCTTCTTCTACTCTAAACTTGAGCATCACTTGAACCAGAGAAAAGAAGCAGCTCATCTCCAAAGATGGAGAAGTAAATATCCACTTAAGAATGAAGAAAAATAGAAGATCAATGACTAGCAATAGTAATTTCCTTTATCTGGATATACAGAAAATCCAGATAAATTGAGTGCTTATGAAAATATCAATGATATAATTTGATTTTGGAGTTGTGAGTCTTGTGATTTTGGGACAACTGATTCCGTCTTCAGAGCTAAATATGAGGGGGAACAATACCAGTTCCTCTACTTACATCATCTCCTTACCATTTCAAAACACATACACACACACACACACACCCCCCACTTCCGCAATGGTTCCCAAGTCGTCCTAGGATAAGGTATTCAAAGCTGTGTACCGTATTAAGATTGGTATCTTATGTTTGAATAATTATGTTCTTATGATATTGCTTTGCAAATTTCCTGAGATAATCCCTCACTATATGCTTATGGAATCAGAGAAACCACTTACAATTTCAATGATTCCAACGATTGGCAAATAAAGTCATCTTATTTTCTAGAATTAGGATTCCAATGATTCTCCAGAATAAAGATGGCTTCCAAAAAACTTGAATATCTATTATAAACAAGAACAAAAGAGAGTGCTACACTAAAACTATAAACCAGCCGACTCCTCACATAAGTGTGGGACGAAATAGCTAGTACAACCAAATAATACAATACGAAGGAAATTCAACAGATTCCTGTATCTGCAGAAATCGTAAGCAGAAGAAGTTCAAAACGATGTAGACAACAATCTGGATTAGAGAACAAAACAGGAAAAAACCTGCAATTTATTTGACTCTTTCCTTGTAATTTGATGTAAAAACATTTGTTGTTGATTTCTAACGTCAATAATTAGCATAAAAGAATACATGGTGGGATGAAGGGGATCAGTTTACAAAATCAACTAAACTGGATGTTTGTCCGAAGCCTAGTAAGTTTACTGAGTGTTTCTCGAGCAGATACTGTGTCAGGGTGTTGCTCACCGCATATTGAAGTTCTGATAAAAATTGCCTTCCTGATGAGATCATCGCCTATGTCATACTGTCCACCTCTGAGCAATAGTTTTGTTCTTGTTTCCAGGACACTGGCTTTTAAGAGTGCTAGTTCCTGCCATAAGTATGCATGCTGAGCATCTGCCTGAAGGGACCTTGCACAACACAGAGTTTTGTGGTACCACTTTTCGACCCGTGAAAGCAACGATTCTGCCGAAACTTCCAATGTATCTGTGCAGAGACGTAGAAGTTCTAATGCAGCATTGCACCGTGAGAAGGTGATGAATGTATGAATAGCAAGAGGTAGGACTACATTTTTTACGAGGGATAGTAACTCAGATGGCTTTGGTTCAACTACCACAGGATCCGTCCCAAATCCCAATAGCAAAAAGCAAGCTGACCACAGATGCTCAGGGTGCTGGGAGATTGATCCTCGAAGGCTAACTGCCTGAACCATTGCTTGAGCAACTATAGTTGTTCCTCGCTTGCGCGCATATAGCTTGATAAGCTCATGGAAGTGGATACATTCAACCATAGTACTATTTCTGGCAATACCAAATCTAACCAACATGGAGGATGCTTCTGTTTGTGACTTCTTGATACGAGACTTAGTGAAGCTGCAAGTCACAACATGCAAGCAATTCTTCCAGAACTGAGAATGATGATGCCTCTCAGGAATTTTGTTTGCTGCCAAAGCCAACAGAGACACTGGAATTGCAGATGGAGCGAACCAGCCACTTACCTGAACCATTCTAGTTGCCAAACTTCTTGGCCCATCTGCGTGGTCAAATATTGCAAAGCAGACCTCTAAAAGCTGCATGAGAAAACTGTTGTTTTTTAAATTAAGAGCTTCCAGATCATTCCAACTCAATTCTTTCAAAGGCATTCTGTTTACAGTATCCAATAGCCTGGTTGGGCTGATGGGAAGCTCAGAAAGTATAGCCCCAACAATACCAAGACCTAGTGTAAGCCTGCCAAGTCGCTCTTCTATGACCCTGAGAGCGTCAACCTCTGCTACTGGATAATCTTTAGAGCTCCCTTTCATCAAAGCAATTGCCTCCATGCCAGATAAGAATGATAGTTTCAATGGCTCCAAGTTCATTACTTGGGGTAAACGAGTGGTAATTATGAAATGGGTTTCTCCACCAAAGCGTGGGAGAAGTTCCATGATATTCTTTCTGTCCCACCAATCTTTTTCATTTTCCAGATTATCTATCACAACAAGAAAAGGTATGTCTCGCATGAGCTCCTTCCTCAACTGGGCAATTGCTTCTTCCTCCTGCTTCTCAAAGCACTTTGCATTACCTTTTTTAAGACAATGGTTTTCAATGCTCACATCTACATCCAAGAAAGATCGCATATTCAAATAGTTTTGACGTATATATCTGGTTTCCCCTCCAATCCACAGAACCATCTTGTACCTCTGAGAAAATCTGTGAGCATATTCTAGTACTAGTTCTGTCTTGCCAATGCCTGAGTCACCAGAAACACAAGCAACACCTTTTCCATACAAAAGTTTCATGGATCTCTTCTTCCTGCCATACCTCCCACTTGCTTGTTGGCGGCGGAACTGCCTTTGAGGAATTTCCATATTTTGCATTTCAATTTCCTTCTCAGACTCCTTCCAAATTACTGGCTCTTGTCCTCTGTTACTGCTTTCGGACTGACGGTCTTTTCCACTATCTTCTGTCCTGTTACTTTCATGGCGATGGATCACCAAATTTTTCCGTCTGTGCCTGGGTTTGAGCTCAAAAAATTCCCTTTCGCCATCTCCACTGACATCACCAAACAAGATAAGCTCCAATTCGGAAAGCTCTTTCTTTCTTCCTACAAAATTTTCATTTCGAGGGAAAGGAAACTCCTCTTTTTCAACCCTTTCCCTCCACCTATTTACTCTTTCCACTGCACTTCTTCTCCCTAGTCTTGTAGCCAGAAGAATCACTGCATTTGAAATACAATCTCTCCAATTCCCATCATGTGCCTCTAGTTTCCAATCATCCATCCGCAAGAGCCCCTCAACTGCATCTTTCCATTCTTTCTCTAGGCCACCATATAGCATCCACAATTCACCTCCATGCATCTCCCATAATTCTCCCCTCCTTTCAACTATATCTCTGGCAATACAATCGGTGGCACTCAAGTCAAAGAAAACTGGAACCAAATTCTTCTTACCCAAGAAGTTCATAAGTTCTTCCATGCTGTATGGATTCCCAAATGATTTCTTGGTCAATATTACCACTCCAAATGTACAGGCATTCATTGCTCTCTCAACTGTATCATGGCTCCGAGAATTTCTACATTGAGCTCTATCAGCTGCAAAGCAACTTATGCCCTGAAATTCCAACTCAGCACGAAGCCAATTGGTGAACCGCAACAAAGAAGCTTTCCGGCCATGAAAACCTATGTAAACATCACATGTCCTTGGCCTTTTAGTAGAGGAAAGTAAAGCCGAACCTCGAGTGAAGAACTTTGCTTGAAATTTTCCCTTCTTCTTTTGCCTGTTTCCATGCACTGGATTGCGATTGCACATCTCTTCACTGCAATTTGATGAGCTGCCATTAATGCTAGGAGTTGGAGACAACTGATGTTGGATTCTGGGATCTCCAAAATTAAATGTGCAGCTGCTTGGGAGAGGTGAAACATTAGACGCAGTGAACCTATGATTTGACAGGGACTGGTTCACCACATTGCTAGAAATGCTGTTCAGGAGAACATCGACAGCAGGATTAGAGTTCTCAAGCCGAGTTTGTTCGGATGCTTGAGTCTTTGGAGATCTTGGAGAGAAGAATGGAGATTGGCATGCTGAGACAAATGCAGAGGAAGAAGAAGAAAGGTTCCTTGAGGTTGTTGTAGGCAATGCCCCAATCTTGGAGCTTTCCTGTTGAAGCTCCATATATCCATCGTACTATGATATTCCCACTCAGATTATTTGATACTCCATGCACTCTGAACCTTAAAGCCTCTGAAAAGAACAGAGATAGATTACATCAATAATTACGTACAAAAGTTCAGAACAAGCTCATAAATGTATAGCTCTGCAAAAAGTTGGGAAATGAATAAGCTAAATTTTTGTTGTGCCTCAAGTTCATAGTAGTAGATAGCCAGGGAAGGATAGGGAACACAGACTATATTGTATGATGCAATACAACATACAAACACATGGTTCAGGAATTTAAAAAGGTAAATGCCAAAGGAATTTCATGAGTCATGGTATCATGCCTTGCTCATCTTTTACTTATGAAACTCAAAAGTCTATGCTCTTTCATGTCTCATAAAATATTCGAACAGAAAGGAAGGGGGAAACTAACAAATCATCAACAGACTAACGCTGATAAGGTGATAAACACTTTAACGCTTCAGCAGAACTCTAAATATAAGAATACGCTGCTATTTCTGAAGAAACCCTGTTTCACCAGTAGGATTAAAGAAGTCCATCTTTCATGTTTCTCTGTCATCATGGGTGGGAAAAGCACAAATATGCCATGGAAAAAAGGAACAAAGCATATCAAAGAAAACAGTTGAAATCAACCTAACAAAATTTGAAATTATGAAAGATCCACAGATATTGAATTTCTAATTATTACCAAATGATAAATGGGAAATTAATAGATCTCGTTGAATAAGTAAAACTGCTATAAAGTGAACCTTACCATCTTTTTAAGGTCGTTGAACTGGTATACGAACTAAAAATCTAAATGGGAGTGTCTTTCATGTTACAGGGACAACTCTGGAAAATTAAAAAAATAGAGAGATAAATAACAAAAAGTCAGCAAACAAGTATGTAATATTGGCAAGTATTATTGTTGGTGGCCGTAAATCAGCAACATATATCGTCGTTTAAAATACAGTAGGTACAGATACATTATGACATTCCTGGTGCTTTATGCTAGTTATTTCATTATATCTGAAAAGAACAAGAGAGGTAAGGGAAATAATGTAGTTGTAAACTTGACGCCGCCATGATGTGTGCTGAAAACACAACTTAACACACAAATACTCCTTTTGAAGAAAAGTATACAAGGATGGAAGTCCAAAAATGCCAAGAAAAATAAGCAAATCAAAACTAAAAAGTATTTTTTTTCATGATACAGCAGGAAAGGGGATACTTTTGCCCAATTCAGCAAGCAAGTGAAAATGTAAACAGTGAAGAAAATAAGAAGAAAAAAAAGAAAACTAAAAAAATCTAAATGCTACGTAATACGGAAAACAACAATGTGAAATTGAGAAATTCTCAAAATCTCCAATCCATTATTGATGAAGCCTCTGTAAAAATCTTAAATCCTACAGAAATGGAATTCAAATAGAGCTTTAGTCAACAGTAAAGATCAGCACAACAGAAGCTTTCTTGTAACCTCAGCTCTGAAGGCTCGCATTGAGATCACAGTACTAGATCTCGAATTCTAAGCACCCAAAAGGAGATGTATACCATCATAGCCAAGAACAACCAACCTTTAGAAACTACTAAACAAGTCAAGTTCTTTCTGCATACAGATCTAAGAAGTATCTCCTCCCAACAGTTGAGTGAAGTGAAATCAGTAAACCATTTCTTCTATAGCTACAAACCAAAGAAAACAGCAAGAAGTACGATACCCAAGCGGCATTTTGTTGGATCTCTCCTTCTTTGCCCTGGGTGTCACTGTGTGTGTTTGTTCCAATAAGTTGTTCGGAGAGAGAGAGAGAGAAGAGCAGTAGAGGATTCTTTGAAAAAACACCCATCATTCCAGTGAGAAAACCATGATTTTTGAAAAGAAGAACATGAACAACTTACGTTTTTTCCCCACGAATACAAGCGTAGTAGTGGTGGTAAAGATGCCGTCTTCCTTCTCCAATTCGCTGCCACCGCCGCGTTCTCTCTATTGCAGGAATCTCTAAAGTCTAGATCTTTTACTGGCTTCGTCCTAGTAGTGCTCTCTCTCTCTCTCCTCTCTCTCTCTCTTCTCTCTCTCTATGTATGTGGGAAGGAATGCAATGGGAGGAGTAAACAAAAGGGCATTTATGTTTCCATCACACCTAAAAAGGGCCTCGTTTTGGGTATATTTTGCCCTTATCACATCCCAAACTTTTCCCTTTCCCAGGTCAATTTTTGGGGGGAGCGGCTGATGATTCCTAAGCAAATTGCAGTTGCCATTTTGTTTTCCCCACCTTGGGAATGGGAGGTATGCGGCCCATCTCCTCCTTACCAAACGAACGAACGCTTTTTTTCACGGGGGGGCGAAGGAACTTCACTGTTTTATCTCTTCCTGGCGGAGAGTGATGTGTGTTTGGTGTTGGGTCCTTGTACTTCTCCTTCCTTCATTTTTTTTTTATTATTATTGATTTGAAGAAAAATCCTAAAGAAAAGTACGTTTCTAGTTTTCCTCCGTTTCAGTGAGGTGGGGTAATGCCACCGATGGAACCATCAAATCAAGATGAAATGGTATGCTGTGGACAGAACTAGTGACAGTTCACTACTGGCTGCTCCTACTTATTGTGCCTTCCATGGGACAAACTATTTGTTTCTGATAAAACAGCTTTGTTAACGAAAATGACCAAGATTGACCCTCTGAGCTTTATTAAGTTTTTTTTCTTATAGAATAAGAGAACTTAACTTTTAAATACTACAAGAACCATTTGTGTTCAGGAGTGGCCGCCACAAGAACTATCTGCTCAAAACCATTGTCTTGCAGAGACCACAGTTGACAAACACAAGATTGACAAGACTAGACAACAAGTTCTACAGTGTGGGAACCCCTCTCCTCTCTTGATTCATAATTTCCCTCACCTGTCAAGGCAGGTATGTGCATTAACAACATGCCCATGCTCTCCAGTTGACTTCAATTAGCAACATCAATCAACAACTACCTTTGTCCTGTACACTTGCATGTGGATGGTTTTGACAAATGCCTGCACATGTAGCTCTTGGTACAAGAGCCCAGTGCTCTGTGATGGAATTTGAGCCACGGTAGAGAAGGAGAAGATGGAGAGCACTCTCCATGTCTTCTACCATTAGGACAAATCTAACAGATACTCTTCATGGTGACAGCCCACACCTTGAAAGTTGTCACCCATACCTACACACACACACACACACACTACAAAGATCCTGCAGTTTAAAGAAGATGGGTCCATCCATTAAAACACAATGACACACACCCCATATAGAAGGCACTCATTTACCTGCAAATTCAAATCCATTTGTTCTTCTTTCTTTGAAGAGAGAACACTAGTTCTTGATTGATAACAGACCATGTGCGCCCCCCCCCCTGCAACCAACTTCTCTCTCACAAGGGATTGGAAAATTGGGTTATGGTGGCATTCCCTCCCAGAGGAAGTGCTAGGTTTCCATAAGTGGCATCATTTTGGCTCCAAGCATGGAACAGTAATGCTCACATTCAAAAGAAAACAACCTCTTGTTGGGTGAGTGAACCCCACGTCATAGTAATGTGATAATTGATGATTGTTTGAATATAAAAAAACAGAAGAAAAAAAAACTCATTTTGGTTTAGCATTCACATTCAAAAAGACTCTTCCTAGGATTAGCTGCTCGCACTACAACAAGATTGTTCATTTTTTTAACTGATAGTTAATGCAGGATTTTGTCTAAATGAACAGTTGTCTTGAGCAATTTCCCAACGGGCTTCTCAAGGACACTTGTTAAATGAATGGCCGGCAACACTAATAAACAAGGTTGGTTAGATTTGTTGTTGATCACTGCCAGTTGGCTGCTAAGTCGGCAAGAACTGAGAAGTGCCACACAGCAGGCATGTGTTGTGACAGCAGAGCTTCAATAAACAAGGTCATTAGCCCTGTCTCTATGTAAAAGACCTAGAGACCTGAGATGGGCTTCTCGCTGATGTGCATATGCTCATGTGTGATGCCAAATTATTCTATGCCCTCATTTGTCTAGGGTTTTGTACATTAAAAACATTGGGTTCCAACAAAGGAGACCATCTTACTTAATATTCTATAGCACAAGTTAGAGCTGAGCATGTGGGAGCTCTCAGAGGCCCATTTTATCCAGAGTAAATGACACAAAGGCACATACATGTAACCTTTCTCACAAACAACCCACCTGCGAAATCCTTATCTCCCGCAAGTGCAATCTTTATCATAAGTTACATTTGTAAATAAATTTTTTTTACGTAACTTATTGGGAAAAATTAATTTTTTTTGTTAAGTTATATTATTTACGGTTTTTATGGAGGTAAAGAAAAAATTATTTGATTTGTATATTTAATAAATACTTATAAGTTAATCATAAGAGTATATTATTCTTGTCGTCACTGTCATCATCGTTATTGTCGTTGCCACCCGTCACTCGCTATTGCAGTCATCCACTATCTGTCGTTGTCCACCATCACAACTGTCGTACGTCTTAGGTTCGTGTTGTAATTAAAATTAATTTCTTAGAATATTATTGAAAAAACTATAACTAATATTCATAACTTTTTGAAAAGTTAACATCTTTTAGTTTTTCAAAAAACTATCCGATAACTTGAAATCCATTAAAAAACTACAAGTATTTTTTTAAAAAAGCTTGACAAACTAGCATCGGTTTGGAAATACTTATTACACAATAAGCACATAATACAATAAGTAAGTGTAAAAAGATGTTTTCCAAATGCTGCGTTAGTAATCACATCATCAAGCGGTAAATCTAGACCTGGAAATCTAACTGTCAAGCCTACCTGATCCGAAATTCAGTAAATTCATCACTATTTCAGGTCGTGTCCAGCAAGTCTTGCTTTAAATCATTCAAGTCGTGTCAGTTCAAATTAAAATTAGAAATCTCACTTAACATGATTCACAACCTTATTTATTTAAGTCACACTCAAATTAGGTGGAATTAAGTCTAGTTTTGATTCAATCTTAATTAATTTATTGATGTTTAAAATATTTATAAAAAAAACTAAAAATAAACGTTTAATAACAAAAATAGATGCTCACTAACAAAAACAAATATCTACTTTTTATAGAATGGATGTCCATTTTTTTACATAGAATACAGTCTCTGAAAAATCGACATCCACTTTTACAAAACAGACATCCATTTTTGGACAATGTGCACCGTCTATGAAAGTGGATGTCTGCTACTTTTATATGGGAGTCCATTTTTTAACCACTACATATTTATATACATAAAACACATTATAAAATAATTATTGTAACATAAAAATAAATATTTATATTTAAAGTTAGATAATCTTATTTAAGGCCTATTTCGAACTTAAACCAGGCTAAATCTAAACTAGGGCCATAACAATGGGCTCAGGCAAGGCAATGTTCCTGTCAAATTCAGATTTGAGCTCAAGGCCAAACCAGGTTGAGCCAAGGTCAAATCCCAACCTCGACCCTCGACCCTTTTGAGTTTGGGTAGGGTTAGCCCAATTTTTTTAGGTCGAGTTGACGAACCTCAAGTGATCTAGTCTTAAATTCTAGGTCTAAGTAAATCTTCCTCGTGGTTGGATGAGAAGTTGGAAATTCGAATTCCCATCAATAGATTTAAAATAAATAAATTTATTTTTAAAAAAAACAGATTTAGATAATTTCAAACTTGGTTTAATATATGATGGGTGTCCACCATACAATGTGCATTGTCTATGAAAGTGGACGTCTGCTACTTTTATATCGGAGTCCATTTTTTAACCATTACATATTTATATACATAAAATACATTATAAAATAATTATTGTAACATAAAAATAAATATTTATATTTAAAGTTAGATGATCTTATTTAAGGCCTATTTCGAACTTAAACCAGGCTAAATCTAAACTAAGGCCATAACAATAGGCTCAAGTAAGGCAATGTTCCTGTCGAATTTAGATTTGAGCTCGAGGCCAAACCAGTTTGAGCCAAGGACGAATCCCAACCTCGATCCTCAACCCTTTCGAGTTTGGGTAGGGTTAGTCCAATTTTTTTAGGTTGAGTTGACGAACCTCAAGTGATCTAGTCTTAAATTCTAGGTCTAGGTTAATCTTCCTGGTGGTTGGATGAGAAGTTGGAAATTCGAATTCCCATCAATAGATTTAAAATAAATAAATTTATTTTTTAAAAAAAAGATTTAGATAATTTCAAACTTGGTTTAATATATGATGGGTGTCCACCATACCATTCAAAAGAAAACCTTATCCTAACAACATTAAATTTTGCACATGGTCATCTTCATCTATTATGTGATGAGTAAAGCATGTGGCTCCTCCGAGAAAAAAGAGAGCAAGTGCTTCAGACATCTAGGAACGGCAGCAAAGCAATATTTTCCTGGCGTCAGTCTGCTGTCTCAAATCCAAACGCACCTTTAGGGGTTCTAGCCGCATTAGGTTTCACCAACCATTAGCTGTGGAAGCATGTGGTAGTGTCGACAACATCATTGGAAAACACACAGTGTTACTTGTCAGATGTTGATTAAAAGCAATACCAACTTCGAGCAGATTGTCAACAGAGGCAATACTAACATGAATGGCTTTAAAAACCAGAAACAACGCTTTCCGAACAATTTACAGCACTCAGAGGATTTATAGACGCCCAGTTAGGATGGAACTGTTGTGGCACTCACTTATTTGGACAAATATTTTTTAGCTGTTTACGAAAGATCCAATAAAATGTCCACTTCAAAAGTCGGAATCCAATGATTCCGAGCTTTCCCTATGCAAATGACTACAAAATTTTTTTGCTCCTCCCATCAAATTCAACCATGCACGACATGTAATTTTAACACCAATGGATCAAGATCCAAAAACAAAAGAAATGCATTATCTTAAGCTAAAGACAACAATAACGACAGAAACCAAGGTAGATTAAGTTGGCCTCCCTAGAAGAAAATTCATAGACAAGTCCACCAGGAATATAATCTGAAGCTTTTCAGATAAGTCTTCCCAAAAAACAAAAAGGGGATTTCAGTGTACAAAGACAATGAGTTTGCAACAAAAGGAGCTCCACCAGTAGTCTTGCTCGTTGACAGCAGATACTTATGCACCAGGTTTCTGTTTCTTCGGCACTCTGTATCCACCAACAACACAGGCATGATCTCGCTCAAATGGCTCTAATGTAACCTGTTCTGCAGGTTTGAATTGGTCTGCCTGCAGTTTCTTGACTTCTTGGGCAAAAACTGCCTCAGCAGGAACCGTAGAGTCAATGCAGTTTGCCTGTGGATAAAAACCAAATGGTGGCAACAGCACACACAAGTAGAGATGAGCTGTATGTATTTGTTTGAGAAGGGAAAAGAGAAGGCCATCATCTAAGTAAATATAGCAAACTTAGCATGCTTCTTGATTACCACATTACGGGAACGATATGTGATTTCAGAATTAGATGGTCAGGTAGAGGAATTGAGAGAATGGGCTAGCTGATGCAAAACAGTACTGACATTTATTATGCGTACCTTAATTGATATGACAAAATGACCACCATTTTTCAAGAAATAAGAGGCATTCAATGCTAAGATCCTAGCCTGCAGAAAACAATTGCATGAATATCACAAAATAAGAGGCCAATCCAGACAGAAGGCTACTGATAAAAATAAAAAACTACCTTACACAATTTTTTTTATCAAACATCTATCTTGTGTCAAGCAGCACAATTATTCATGAAAAATTGAATAGCCAACAGACATTTGCTTAACTAAACTGATAGAAACAACTACAAATGCCAGCTGAGTCAGCTCAGAACGGAATTTGAAAAATCAGTGGCCTTTAAAATATATTAACTAAACTGATAATTGAAATAAATAGCAATACCAGCAGTTTCATCAAACGGAATTACAGAAAAAGCACAAGATTGAAGGCAAAAGATGAAAAGTGAAGTACATCAGAATCTTGAAGTTACATCATCCAGAATGTACATCTGAAGGGGAATCCAAACTAATCATCAGATGCTTAATGTAATCTAAAAAGAAAAAAAAACATAAAACAGCTAAGGACCTATATGAAACATGGAAAATCATATACATGTCTGAATCTTGGAGTTGCATCATCCATAATGCTGTCCAGAAGGGGAATCCAAGCAAATCATCACACGAATTATTTATAAAAGGAAAAAAACAAATATGTGAAAAAATAAATCAAAACAATAAAAAAGCAAAAGATAATTAAAATTCACAATGTGCATCAGAAATTAAAATTTGCATCATCCATTATGATGTCCTGAAGGGGAATCCAAACTAATCATCATGTACTTCATGTAATCTACAAAGAGAAAAAAACATAAAACAACAAAGGATCTATATGAAACATGGAAAATAATATCCACATCAGAATCTTGGAGTTGCATCATCCATAATGCTGTCCTGAAGGGGAATCCAAGCAAATCATCACATGAATTATTTATAAAAGAAAAGGAAAATAATTATGTGAATAAATAAATCAAATCAATAAAAAAGCAGAAAGGTAACTAAAATTCACAATGTGCATCAGAAACTCGAATTTGCATCATCCATTATGATGTCCTGAAGGGGAATCCGAGTAGTTCATCAATTGCTTGGTCATAAAGCACTTCATAAATTAACAAATGACACTTGGAAAACTTGAGCTAGCTGAATTACCACAACAAATATAACATTAAAACAAAAGAAAGCACACAATCCTCTAAAAACATGATAAAATAACTGTACACTTTTATTCCACATGAAAGATTCAACAGTTCACAAGCTTCTCTGTTCATCTTATATTCTACTTGAAAAGAAATGTGGACACAACAAAGAAACATGATTTATGACAGCATCTAACCACAGAATGGAATAATCAACAAAAACCATGTAGGCCTCCACCAAGCTTAGAAGCTAAAGCTACATACAAAAGGACAATAAAACTACTTTCAGTTTTAACAGAATATCAAAATAAGACTTTTAATCTGGTCATTACAAGAACTAAAGATCCAAGTACCTGATCTGGTTGAGCAACATCAGAAAAAATAACATCCACCATCCCAACAAGCATTCGGTATTTAGCAGGATGCCTAGCATCTTCTATGATAGGAATCACATTTGTTCGCTTTTTTGCCATGTTTACCAAGTCCCTGCCACTTCTGTGCGAAAATTCAACAGCGTAGACCAATCCAGTCTACAAGAAGAAACAAAGTCCAAGGAAGGGTGAATCCAGGAAAGGTTTCAATTTGTGACAAGATAGAAGACTTGAACTTACAGGACCAACAATATCAGACACATGCGATACAGTGGTTCCAGATGCTGCTCCAAGGTATAAGACACGAGATCCTGGAGTCTTAAAAAATGAAGGCACGACGTAAATCATATATGATATAATACAATAATAAAAACATGATAAATATTATTTTGAAAAACCAAGATGATTTGTTCCCTGTTTCATATTTTCTTTTAAAATTCCACCAATTTTACAATTGAAAGCTCTAAAGAATTGCTCTTAGACGCAATCTACTAAAATCTCATAAAAATAGATGCAAAATGGAATTAAAGAATAAAATCATTGGATCCAAATAATCTTCTCACAAGGCATAGATTTTGGATTTTACCACCATTACAACCATTTTGAATGAGAAATGTACAAATGTACTGGTAAAAATAATGATAGTTTGAACAAACTAAGAAAACAGAATAATTCTTTTATTGCAATCAAAACCTAGACTTTTAATTAATTGTGGGATGAAAAGAAAGCTCAATTTATGAAAGTTTCTTACAATCCAGACGTTGTCTACACCACCAAGGATGGCTGCAGCAAGTTTTGATCGGAATGGGTTCCAGACCCTGTATTCAACCTTTGTTCCGTCTTCATTCTGGACAAAAAAGAAAACTCTAAATTTGCTGAAATGAACAACATGACCTCTAGAACAACATAAATGGCAAGAAAACCAATCCTTGTTTTCTCAATATTTATCACTCGGGAGCTCACTCTAGATAAGGAAAACTGAAAAAAAAAGAAGTCTTGTTGAACTAAAAACTAAAGAAACCCATGATAGTTCTCAGTGATGCCATAGTAACATGAGTGGACCAAGAAAATATTAACATTGTGAAGGGAACGATCATACATAAGCAGAGACTGGTGGTAATACATATCCCATTTATAGCTTTTACTTCTCTGTGATAACATAATAGCATGAGTAGAAATGTAAAATGCTAACATCAGCACACACAAGGGCCCATAGCTCAGTGGTAGAGCATTTGGACCCGGTAGGAACCTTTACCTAATATACAAACAATCTTTTATTAGGAATTCTCTAAAAAAACCCTTACCGCTCAATATACCAATAAGGCATGAAAACTTCAAACACATAAAGGGACACTGATCTCTGCTTAATATAACCCGAATACAGCATTAGATAATGATCTTCTAAACAATATCCCTTCATACATTATTACGCCACAAAATCAGATGATATCAGTAATCTGTCACTGACATTTAAATTATTCAGACTAAGCTGTTGCCTTTGAGCAGTTGATATCCTATGGTTCCTTTCATGATAGCATGTAACAATTAACAACCACAATGAAAGTGAGATTTAGGGCCAAATAAACCCAATAGAGAGAAGTTCACATTCATACAACTACAGATCAAGGTAAAATCAAACAACATCGCTCTAAGGCAAACATGTAAAAATTTGAACTAGGAGAAATAACAATATAAAAGGAATGCAAGAAAAACAGATGATGTTCACCTGGACAGAAACACGCTTCTCTCCATAAACAGACTCTCCAGAGACCATGTTCTTCGTGCAAAGCGCATCCTCCTTCCCCTTCGCCACAAACACACCTTCATGCCTGTGTGGCTCAACCACAACCTTGCTCCCACCTTTCATTCCACCACCGCGACCTCCTCCCCTACCCCTACCACCTCTGCCAGCTCCACGCCCGTCACCACGTCCGCCGCCACGTCCGCCGCCACGACCACCACCTCTCCCTCCTCCGTCACCAAACCTCCCACCTCTCCCTCCTCCGTCACCAAACCTCCCTCTGCCTCTCCCACCACCTCCATCAATCCTGCCACCCCTGAACGCACCTCTTCCTGGAGAGGAACACACCATTCACATGATACACAATAAAAAAAATTCAAACCAAACAAAACCCACAAAGAGAACTACAGTTTGTCACTTTCTGCACTAGCAGAAACCATATCTTTTGAACAAGTCACAAAAACAAGTATGAAACAGAAAGAGAAGTTACAACAAAGAAACCATCTTTCTCTCGCAAACAGACGTCAAGATCCAAATTTTACCATAAATTACACAAACAATAGAACAAAGAAAGAAGAAAAATCGCAAGCGCACCAAACTTAGTCTACTACGACGACGGAGAGAAAGAAGGTTACTTTCTTACCTCTGGGAGGTCTCATCTCCGAATGGATGTATCGCTTCTCTGGTTAGGAGTGGAAGGAATGGAACAGAGTGGACTGGGGTGAGGAGTTGTGGATTCTGGATGGCCAACGGCGTGGCGTGTGCGATATATACCAGGGGTTAAGGACTGCTAGGGTTTATGGGCAGTAGATTTCCGCTAGGGTTTTATTCCACAAGAGGACCAAAATGCCCACGTGTATTTTCTTTTTAGATTTTTTAGGGAAAAAAATTAGGTTAATGTATAAATAGAAATTTTTTTAGAAAAAATATGCTACTGTCCCAAAGTAGTTAGCATGTACTTGGTTAATTTTTTATTTTATTTTTCAAAATCTAAACATATACTACCATTCAATATATTTCATGTTCTAAGAAGTATCTTGGATTTGATTTTTTTTATTGTGGTTTGACACATTTAGATATGGCAGATGGAAATTACTTCAATTTAGTGAACTTTGAGAACCTTATATGAAGGGACTGTGTTTATTTTGGATAGCTCTAAAATTTCATTAGCATTGTATTTATATGAAGGGATAGTGTTTATTTATAATTAAGTGAATATGGGCTTTTGTTGGATTTCTCAAAAACGATTTAAAAACAAGAATCTCAAGTTTTACAAGATCACATCAATAAGCCAATACATCGACTTACTGATAGCAAGAATTCTTACATTATTACATATTGAAACATTAAATTCAACATATTGTTGGATCTTACACTTCACATACATCTTATCTAATTTTCTTTTCTCTTTCATCCTAAAATCCTCCAACTTCACCAATGACAAGTTAAACAATGAGGTGGTGGTAGTGGTGGTGGAAGATAAATGATCAGGTCTTGACAATGGATTAAACTTTCTTGCCCCAACACTAGTGAAAATTTCTAAAAACATTATGAATAACAACAAGGATGAGAACATCGGAAATATTAAGAGTTGCATCTTTGTTGTCTATAATAAGCTTTATTTGTAACACTCGTAATTCATTTGTCTTTGTAATTATTCAGTTTAATAAATTTTACTGTAGAGGGGTTTACCAACACGAGCTCCTAATGTGAGTGCCTAGTGTGAATGGTTGGCGTAAGGCTCATGTCAAATTAAATTCAGTATTGTGTCTTGAATAGGGGTGGACACGGATCGGTTTGGTTCGGTTTGGTTTGATTTGAGACAAAACTATAAATCAAATTATATAATTTGATTTGAACAATTTTTAAACCGAACCGAACCATTTTATCTATTGAAACCAAATCAAACAGAACCATTCAAAATCGATTTGGTTCGATTCGGTTCGTGGTTTAACCATTTAATAAAACATATAGAAAAAAATAAAATATCGATAGTAAAAAATGAAATAATATAAGTAGATTATAAGATAAAATGACGATAACTACATCTAATACTGCGAAATTTAAATAAAAATCATAATTCCTAGTAATATGAAATTTGCATGTATCATGTTTTGATAGAATTATAATAGTGAAGCTTATCAACTGTAAGAATCAAATATAAAACAACTTGGTAAAAGATACATAAGAATGACCAAAAACGTTTTTATTTTACTTCCAACAACAATCAGTTAAAAAAACAACAAAGTAAAAGATACATAAGAATGACTATGATTCGAGCCATGATTCTAAAAGATACATAATTATATTATTTTAAATATTTATATACATATTAACATATATAGTTTATATTGGGTTCGGTTCGGTTAAACCGTCCTTGAAACCACAAATCGAACTATATGATTCGATTTGGAGATATTCCAAATCAAACCAAACTACTGAATTTTAAAACCAAACCGAACTACTAAAAATGGTTTGGTTCGGTTCGGTTAACCGGTTTGGACGGTTTGAGTGCCCACCCCTAGTTTTGGACTTTGGCTTTGCGCTTGGCTTCTTGTGTGGCATAGTGGTCGTAAACTGTCGGGTGTGCATGGCTGGGACGGAGGAGTTGTTAGCCTCATGGGTAGTTGGGTGGATGGGAGAGTGATTGCTGGCGATGGACGTGCAGTTGAGTGCATGCGCCCTCGAACCATTGGTACTCACATGCTTACTTACCTCCAACCTACGCGTATAAAGGAGAGAGGCATGCCCAACACTCCTCAAGTTTTTCCCTACCATTTTCCTGAGATATAGCAAGGTGGTCGAACACCTAAAGCCTTCTTCCTTCTCTTCCTCCTTTGAGTTTCTCCTCCTCCCTTCATCCAATGCAAGTGAGTGAGACTGATTGAGAGAGAGGTGAGAGTTGAGCCCTTGTGAAGTGGGTTACTCTGTATTAGGTGTGGTGGACTTCGATCGTCTTCCGAAGAGTGTCATGAGCTCGTGGGGAGGCCGTGAGGAGCTCTAGAGAGGTAGTGGTCACCAGCAATTTGAGTTGGGTGATCGACAATGAGAGGAGCTCTATGCACGTCTATCAAGTGCACACCCCACCCTTTCCTTTACAATTTTGATTAGAAATGATGCAAATAGGTTGTTAAGCATGGTTTGGATGCATGGTAGAAAATTCATGATTTTAGGAGATTTATGGCGAATTTTACAGTGTTTTAATGGTGGTTGAGCTCACAGATGCACAGTGTTTCTTAATGTTTATGTTTTCTTTGGATTTTGATATCTTTTGCTACATTTATTAAATTCCTATGATTTTTGTGACATATTGTAGAGTACTTAGACACCTTTGTTTTGGTTATTTTTGTGGGATTTATGGATGCATGTGGTGAGACCGCTAGAGTTCCCAAATCAAGCAATGGTTTTGGGTTTCTACGTTGCTTTCTAGTCTAGGTTTTAGGAGTAGGACATGACTCCCCAACACAAATGGCAAGCAAAACTTGCTTGTGCAAGGGATCAACACGAACCGAGCTTGATAATGAGTTGATCGGGTTTTCAACACTTGTAGTGTTGGTTTATGGGTGTTTAAAATATTATTAAATAGTGGTTTGGTTTTATAGATATTATAGTAATATAAAAATGTTTTGAAAATGATTTTGAGAAAAATGTAAAAATGTTTTGGAGAAAAGTTTTCTGTGGTTTTTAATGATGGAACAAGAGACCAGAGGGTCGTATTGTCTATATTAGGAAATGTGACAACATTCTCAGGTGGTCTAGTACGTCACTTAAATTGAGATTAGAGACCAAGAGGCTATTGGCAGTGTTCATCGAATTCTAAAGGTATAATGCTCCTAGATTGTCACCCACGAGGCCAAGACTGAGGTCTGTGGGTCGAGGTGTCGTCTGAATTCGAAGGTATAACATTCTGGTTGCTTTGGGTGCTGAGACTCAGGGTGTTGTCCAAACTTGAAGGTATAACATTCCAGTCATTCTAGGCACCGTAATGAGGACACTAAGAGGACGTACCTTGTAGGTGTTTGGCCAATACGAGTAAAACACGTGATCCGTTTCTGGTGACATCCTTAGAGAGGACGACTTTCCTAATGAGGTTAGCCTTTGGAGGGATCCTTTAGGTGAAGGGACGCTGTGACAGACTTACTTCTCATAGGGTGGCTCGTCCGGTAGTGTAGTACACTTTGGTAACTGTTTATGGCCAGAGTTGGTTGCTTGGCGTCTAGCAACATGATTTAAAGTGTTTTTGTGTCGGTGTGGCTCAGTGTTTTCTCGCTTGCGTGGCGTTGCAGTTTTCTACAGGTATTAACTAGTAGGGTTTGAGTTTTATGGTGACGGTGGTTTGGTGAAATTGGTGGTTTTCAAAAGAAAAAATAAAATAGATTTGAAAATGTGTTTTTGATTCGGTTGGTTTTTGATCGAGGATTTTTATTCCGATTTTACATGGTTTTCCATGGGATATGTGTTGGGTGACTTTATAGTCACTCACGTGTGTCTTTCTTGGTTTTTAGTTGTAGGTGCAAATGAGTAACAGTTTGCATTACTAATGCATACAGCTAGAGTCACATAGCCATCTATTGCAAATTCCTAGTAGTTAGATACTTTATTAGCCTTTATATGTTCTTTAAATTTAACATTTTATTGTGTTAAATTTATTTAGGCTAATGGATCTTAGGTGTAGTGACGTGGGTCATTACAAATTTGGTATCAAAACTCAGGTTTACTAGCTGTATTAACGTAGGGTATTTGGTCTAGTAACTCCATAAGATTGCATATCATGGTCGCATCTACACCTATCAATTTTACTATGATTTTGTCATCTGTTTTCCAAATTGTGGTATAGGTATCCCATTTCCTTCTATAGAATGCCTCGTCGTAGTGGTAAAGGCAAGACGTCTACTGAGGTGCTTGGCTCTCAGAGGGAGAGTGGATGGCAGGACATGCAAGCCGAATTATTGAACCTAGTGCATAGGATTTCTCGTGAGTTTAGCAAAGAAGGTTTTAGTGGATCGTCAAGCGATCCATGGTTACATCAACTAAGCAATCTACGTGTGCCAACATTCAAAGGCAAAGGTAGGCCTGAGGAAAGTGAGTCGTGGTTGCAGAAGATTGTAAAGATGTTGGAAAGTATAGTGTGCCCAGAAAAGCATTTAGTGCGGCTAGGCACCTATCTACTATTCTACTGGATGGATATGCAAATCAATGGTGAAGGATTGTGCGGCAACTGAAGTTTCTGGACTCTGTTACTATCAATAACTAGTGGAGAAACTTTTAAGCAGCCTTCTATGAAAAGTACTTTCTTAGTTATGTGAGAGATAGGTTTGACCAAGAGTTTTGAAATTTACAACAGAGCAGCATGACAGTGAGCGAGTATGAAGTTACCTTAGCCCGTCTAGAACGATTTGGTCAGGCCTTTGACTTTGATGAGCAATAGGCGAAGAGGTTTATAGAGGGCCTTTAGCCAAGGCTGGGATTGAAGGTGATGGATTGCCAATGTTAGACCATGGTGGAAATGGCTTCTCATTTTGAGAATGAGTACAAGAAATTCATGGAAGATTGTCTCAAGGAGAAGTGTAAGTCATCCTTTGCTTCCCGCTTTTCCTTCTCTAATATGCTAAGTTCTAATGATTCTGGTAGCTATGGAAAGAGAAGGAAGGAGAAGTCTAGTGGTGTTTCCTGTGACCAACACAGTTTTGTGGACAGGAACGATACTGGTCCTAGTCAAACAGGTTTCAGTGGGCTAGGAGAAAGATATTGCTACCCGTGTGATCAGGTAGGCCATCTTGCAGTGAATTGCTCTCATCCATAGCAAGTGCTAGGTCAGGTGGTGTGTTACAACTGTGAGAGTGGCAAGGCACATCCAGAAGTTCTATCTTGACCCTCCCAAAAGAGCAGAAAGTGCAGTAACCGACTCGAGGGTGTCTTCACTGTGGATACGGGATTTTGGTGCGGAGGCATTGACATTCATGCATTTTGTAGCCTCGCTTATGTCTAGAGTTGTAAAATGGGCCAAGCCAGCCCTGAGTCGTCCGTCCCAGCCCAAGAGAAGGTCGGGCTTGGTTGGCCCAACCGTGGGCATTGCTGGGCCCAAGGCTCATGCCCGCTTGGCTCGACCCAAGAGAAGGTCGGGTGAGGGTGGCCTGGCCGTGGGTCGTGCATGGCCCAAGGCCCAAGCCCGCTTGGCCCGACAGACTAGGCCCATTTAGGCCTGTCGTTGGGCCAAGTTGGCTAGGGCCAACCCGATTTTCCAAAAAAAATATATCGAAAGATACATTTGGTGCTCACACATACATTTGTAAGAATACATGCTAGTAGTAGTAGTAATAATTCATTTTGTAGTAAATTAAATAAAAAAAGAAAAATACGTAAAATAACAACAAAAATTGAATTAAAAAATTATTTAGAATGTGAGTTTGCTCTTAAATCATGATGTAAAAGTGTTAAACAAAAAAAAAATGTAAAAATGTAAAACAAAAAAAGTATTAAAATGTAAAATATAAAATATCTTATACATTTTTTAAATTTTTTATGTATAAAAAAAATTTATTAATAAATTTTAAATTTATTTTTAAATGGACCAGTCCAATGGATTGATCCGACTCGACTTGGCCTGCCAAGCTCGTGGCTTAGCCTGAAGGCGGGCCATGGGCCGTGTCGAGCCGAGGGGCTGACTTTGTCAACCGGGCCTGGCTGAGCTCATCATTGTTTGGTCCGGGCCAAACCGGTTTGACCCAAATTCCATGTCTATTTATGTCCCAGTGGTTTGTATTCGACTCTACCACTCTACAGATGTTGAAGGAGATGTGATCATTACTCGTGGTTCGCTTTCGCTGACCCTTGAGATGCTTAGGGAAATGTGAATGTTATGAGTTCTATTACCTTAAGACAGTGCCAGCGCTGCCTAAGAGTGTTTGTGTCGGTAAGCTTCTTCTTTCTTTTCTTTTCTTTGCAAAATAAAGTTGAAATTACGTGGATTAATATGGTGTAGTAAATAGTTCAATAAAAATAGATTAAAAATATAGAACAAAAAGGGATATACTTACCCAAGGGATTTTATCCTCCTGGTTGCAAGTAATGTAAATGATTAGCCACAATATGCAAAGTATGTATAAAAAAGAAACATGCAAAGTACTAAAAAGAAAACCCGCTTTAGTTCATGGATTATATATACAAAATGCGAGATGTCGATGAGGTTGGAGACGTTGGTGTCACTGTTTTTGAAATCGAACCAGACCGGCCGGTTCAACCGATTTAAACTAGACCGGCCGGTTCAACCGATTTAAACCAGATCAACTGAAAAAATGGTTTTTAAAAAGCTAAAACTGGTTGGTCAATTAAATCAGTCTGAACCGCATTAAACCAGTTGAACCGTTTGGTTGAACCACCTGTATGTATGTATGTATATATATATATGTGTGTGTGTGTATATATAGATATATGTGTATATGTATGTATGTATGTATGTATGTACACACACACACACACACGTGTGTGTGTGTGTGTCTATATGTATGTGTATATATATATATATATATATATATTTGTAACACCCCAGTGCTACACAATAGTACAAGAACTACCCAAGAGTAGCTAAAAGAATCTAAATAACAGAAATAAATAAATAAAACTAATCACCCAGACCTATGTGCGGCAAACGTGGCTCGAAAAGATACACCAGACTAGACTGCTCCTATCACCTGAGCACCTGAAACAAAGGGGACAAGGAAAACACGCGTGAGTGACAGGAATGTCACCCAGTACGCGCCCTAAAAACAATGCTAAAACTCATGAGAACCATTGCCAGACAACTACCATTGCCAAAACCACATGTCCAATTAGAAAAACATGGAAAATAATGGCATTTTAAACTTTCTTTTCTTTTTCTTTCAAAACCTCATACTCATTCATAAACATTTATTCTCAACAGTGGAGAAGTAAATCATTTCATCTAGTTTTTTAGCCCAAAACATCATTTAAAATCATTAATACAACTCATCACAATTCCAGGCTAGGAACTAGTCCACACACAAAACCACACTTTTCCATTTTAAAACTGATCGCATCACCCTGGCCACAGGCGATCGACCTGGCTATAAGCAGCTAGTGAGGATTCCATGTCACCACACCCACACTGCAGTGCCGCGGTGAACCACCCCGCGTAGGAGTTCAACTGCCCCGGCCGCAGCCTCAAAATGTACCATTACTGGTACAAGCACGGAGTGCGTCCTAGGGACGCCCTGGTGCCCGAGCACCTGGGGACTTTAACCCCAGACCCGTCTAGCACCGGCACTAAGGGTAGTCCGGGTCTCTCATACCTCGGGTCCTACAGTACCACCATAGTCTCGAGGCTTCTACCCCGGACTGCAAACTCGCCAACCACGACTAAGGACACGTCCCCGACATCTCTAGAGGTCTTACTACCTCGTCGGCAAGTCCTGGTTTTATTGTGGTTCCTACAATTCTTTTAATCTCTTTAAAATCATATGCAATTTGTCCTTTCAAACATTTATCAAAACCATTTTCTATTCATAAAACTTTTTGCAAATCACATGCATTATGCATCAAATCATTACCTGTGGTCTTTAAACCCACACTTTCTTTCTTAGTCTTTGTACCATGCGATCACCCCTCACACGGGTCCATATTCATACACATAAACCATGTTTTAATGTCTCATGGAAAATATCATTAAAAACAACATATTTGCATGTATCATCTTACAAGTCATTTCCATGCATTTAATACATTTATCATGTATTTATCCATATTAATCATCATTTTCCCAAACATTTCTCAAAATAGCTCAGGGTTCTGATTCGGCATACCGAATCTTGTTTCGGTATTCCGAAACAGGGGTTTCGGCATACCGAAGGGGGGCTTCGGTATACCGAAATCCCCTGATTCGGTATACCGAAGAATTTCGGTATTCCGAATCCCTGTCAGATTTATCAGTCTCCTGCCAGATCGGTCGATCGAACTTCTCCGGTCGTCCGAATCCACGACACAAGGCACCACCTAGGAGCATTTCAGTATGCCGAATCCAATTCGGCATACCGTTTTCTGCTGTTGCAGAAAACTCCCTAGGCCACCGTCACCCCTTTCTCCCCAAAGTGGGAGTAAGCATCGGACCCCTCATACATGCCACAAAAATTACGAGTAAAACATGGGGTGTAGACTTTCAAGTCTACTCCAAAACCCTCCAATCAAAACATGAATCCATTAAGCATGTTGTTTTATGGAAAATCACAAAGGCACAAGACTCATTCAACACCACTGTAGCATGCTTCACAACAATTAGCAAAATCCCATAAATTAACCACGAATTAGCATCATATTACCACAAACACATGATTCAACACCTTCCCAATATTTCCATATTTTGCATGATTTTTGTAGCATTAACCTAACCATGCCTCAACTAATGGAGGAAAACAGAGGGGGAAACAGATGGAAAACACGTACTTGGCTTCGACGAGCCTTGCGTGCCCTCCAACTCCGACGGTGCACGGCATCAGCCTTCCCCCACACTCGCGCGATCTCCTCCGACGCGCGACTCCTCCTCAGCCATCACACTCCCCCTCGCCCTCTCTCTGGTTCTCCCCTCCATCCCCACACGACCCGCCTCCCTCTTTAAAGCCACCTCTGCGCCTGCCATCCCTTGAAGCACGCTGGTCCGCCGCCTGCCTCGCTGCTCTAGAAGGGACGGGACGAGCAGCCCTCCCGCTAGCCCATACGCATTGGAGAGGACCGATCGTAGGTCACGGGCGCGGAGAGAAGAAAAGCAGAGGGTCATGGGTACCGTTGGCTCTTTGACCGGGTCCAAGCCCAAGTGGGCGTCATACCCAAACACCGGTCCCAAAGCAGAACAGATCCATTAGCCAAAGAAAATCACGCCACAAGGGAGAAACCAGGGGCACAAAAGACAGGGAGAGACCACAGCCAACAAACACAATCTGGATTTACCATTAATAAACCACACACCAATAATTACAAGAAATTTCCATGGTTTATATTAAATGGAAAAGCCAGGCACAGATGTTACATATATATATATATATATGTATATATGTGTGTGTGTGTGTGTGTACAGATATATAGGCAAATTATCAGATAAGGTCCGTCCTTACTTTTTGTTAGGTAAGGCTCTTCATCATCTACCGTTAACAACACATCCCATGATTAGGATTAAATTTAGATTTTAATTAGTAAAACCACCTATGTTGTAATGGTGGTTTTGTGAATTTTCATTTTCCTTCCAATTTCATTGATGGATAGATTTTTATGTTAATTGAATTTTATTCATAATTTGTTACACTTTAATATTCTTTTTTATATGACAAAATTAGTTGTTTTTATTCGTAATGTTTTCGTTTTTTTAGTTTTAGTTTCAATTTCAATTTTACATTTCATTTGTTTTGTTTTAGTGTTACTATTTTTTCTGTTTTAGTTTCAGTGTTAAATTTACACTAATTTGTATTTATTTTAGTGTTACTACTATTTCCTTGTTTTTTTTCGTTTTTTCCTATTTTAGTGACTTGCATTGCCTGAGTTGAGGAAGAGGGTGTCTACAACGGGATCGACAACACAGAGGCTCCACCTTTCTCCTCCCATACAGCCCTTACAATCTCTAACCTTTCTACTGTCAATGGCCTCGTCGATGACATGGAGGCATCTATGGGTCAAAGCCCTCGTGTTCGTAGGTCACAACGGGAGGAAGGGGAAGGTGGGGTGGGAAGGGGCGGGCGCGACCTTAGATCACAACAGGAGGATCTATGTGGGCGTGGGAAGGGGAGGGCACGACTGTAGATCGCAGCGGGAGGATCTTTACGGGCGTGGAAAGAGGAGGGTGGGGTGGGAAGGGGAGGCATCCCAAGTGTCGATGGATCACAGTGGGAGTATCTACATAGACAAAGCAAGGGCGAGGGGAGGGCTAGGGAAAGGGGAGGCGTCCGTGGATCGCACTCCTCGCGTCTTTGGATCACAATGGGAGGAAGGGGATGACAGGGTGGGAAAGGGAGGACATTACCTGGTGGGGGGTGGGGGATCATGGATCACAGTCCTTGTGTTTGAGAATCACAGCGGGAGGATATGCGACAGGGGGGAGGAGCGAAAGGAGTCTCCGACGGTGTTGTGCTACAGGAAGGGAGGGTGTTGCCAGGAGGGGGTGATCCAGCGGCGGCGAACATTAGGGGAGGAGGACACGGTGAGGTAGGGGGGGTAGTGGTGGGGTGGTTGCGTCGGTTTTTTTGGGAATGGAATGTGGGAGGAGTGTTGGAGAGAATTTAATAATGGGGTGGGAAGGATTTTAAAATGAAAATTTTTGGTGGTTTTTGAAAGTGGTTTGTGGTTTTGATCAAAATCAAATCAATTGATGATCTTTATGATGGATGGACAGAATTGAAAACCTTACCATCTAAAAGTAAGGACGGGCCTTAACTGACATTAACTCTACACACACACACACACACACACACATATACATATAGGATTGGGATCAGGTGCATTTTACCTCAAAATACTATTTTGAGGTAAAGTGAATACTAACTCTTGGATTATCATCCTACGGTTTATATCAAAACAACTTATTTAGAATAGGTGGTTTTCATTTGGAGGGATATGATAGAGAGTTAATGTAAAGTGGCTATGGAAGTTGTGTATCTAGGTGACGGTTGGCATTCTTGAGGAAACGTGAAATCCAAGAGCCTTTTTTTTGATGTTTTCAGGTACCTTTTTTTGTTGTTGTTATTAATATATATGAATGGATTTCATAGTTAATGTAAAGAGCCTTTGTATATGAATGGATTTCATAGTTTTATAAGATATATTTGACGTATTATTTTACTAAAAGTGTTAATACCATCATAGAAATTTTTGTTCTGTCAACTTAAGTTTATTGTATTTTAGTTTTAGTGATTTGGTAATAATTTGTTAGTGTTTCTGAAGCTTATTGTATCAATGATGTTTTTATTGTTGTTACTAGTATCAACCTTTATTGAAACTACTTTTTGTGGAACTTAAGTTAATATTTTTGGATATGTTAATCAAGGAGTTACAAAAGAACTTAATATTTCTAAGTATGTTTTTTAATATTGTTTTTTACTGTTTTATCTTTTTTTTTATTACATTTTTGCATCTTATACAAACTAACTTATTCTAATTTTTTGTATATTTTAGGAAGACAACAACTAAGACAAATGAACAAAGTGATGGAGGTGATGAAATGAAGGAAGAATTATAACAATACACAATGAGTTTATTTGTTTGTCATAGATAAACAAGGATCCATCGTTTTTGTTTATTGGTTCCTTTCTTATTGAAGAAATTCTTACTTGTATTTTATTGACTCGCAAGATCAATAACATTTTACAAATAGTTGTACCAAACTTAAAGTCCTTTATATCAAGTGAAATCGTTTTTAGTTATTAAATAACTTAATTTTTTGTTGCACCTTTTTAGTTTTAATAATGAAATCGAAATGATTTATATTAACAAAAACAGAATATCATAATTATGTTATTAAATGTTGTTGTAGTGTCAGTATCAGTTAAGCATGGATGCAATATATTGAAGTGAAAAAAACAAAATATCATTTGGATTTAAATTACTAACTTTAATAGTTTTACTATCAAACTAACCTTGTGTCAATTAATCAATCTTTATCGATACAATCAGCAATTATATGACATGTTATTGGCATCAAGCAATGGTAGAATATTCTACATTGAAATTGAAATTATACAGAGTACTTCAAATAAATATCAATGAAATTTAAGTTCATAACTCATATACGTTAGTTCCCAATACAAAGCTCGACACAATAAATTTCAGTTCATACATTTAACCATAAGTAAAAGTATATACAAATAACGTAATTTACACATGCAATATTTGAGGAAACAAACAGTTATCAATGACTAAGTAAAACAAGTTAAGTCTGAAACCGTTTTTCTATAACTGAAAATAAAGTTCAAAAAAACTTAAGTTAATAAGAATTTCACTTCTAGTATCAAGCAAACATGAATTCGATATGCAGCATTTCTAAACATAAAATCAAAATTTACATACAATAATAAGACATTAAACTCAATAGTTAACATGTTATTGTGTTCTACAAAGATACATCTGCATAGTAAATGAGTATATTGGAAGACGTGAAAAAGTGGACATATTCTCTTTTCATTTTACGTGTGATATGATGGGAGAAAGAAAAGACACCATTTTTGGGTTGACGTGTTTGAAAAGTGCAGTTGGTTTTAATTTTATTTTTGAATATGGTAATACCATTATTGGGAATAACCGTTATTTTGTGGTTTTCCTTTCTTTATCTTAAGATATGTGTAGGTGTGATCAATGGTCCAGATGTAGCTTCATCTAATGAGTCTTTTGAGGTGAAGTGCACCTGATACCTTCCTTATACATACATACATACATACATACATACATATATATATATATATATATAGGGAAAAGTTCAGATGAGGACATGTCCTCTTTTTAGCATTTTAAAGACAACACCAAAAAACACATATTAAGGATTCAAATTCAAAATCCATTCCATAGATCTTGATGCACTTCATTTAGATTAGATATAAACAAAAAATCATGTCATTTCAAAAAATTTTGTTTATAGATCTTGTAAATGACAAATTCAATGGTTTTAAAACAATAATTACTAGATATCTAAGTTGTAAGCTTCAA
>JAMKQA010008368.1:0-28899 GCA_024699735.1 Posidonia australis | reverse complement strand
GAAATCAGACCATATGTAAGTTTCTAGCATGCCTTATTCCAATGTAAAAGAACAAGAATTAAAAGGAAAAGTGAGAAGGCCTACCTTGTCCTAGATGTTCCTTCAAATAAGACTCAAGATAATAAGCTCCTTGGTGCTTTGGAAGGGCTGAGAATATCTTTGGACTCTGGATGCAAGAAGAAAGCTAAGAACTCAAAGGGACAGCTGCAGAATTCTGGTTGTAATTGTGTGTATCTTGAATTTTCTAATCTCTCCAATGGCTACCTATAGGTGTCTATTTATAGGAAACTCTGAAGGGTAACCCATGGAGAATGCAAAGGGCCTCGTAGACGAGAAGCCTGGAAGATTCCATGGCATATTCGTTGCTGGAGGTAATAGCCATGGGAGGTGGAAAGCCAGCAGCAAGCAGCCAGAAAAGTGGCTGTGCGCTAGGTTGGTGCTCCAACTATGTGCGCCACCTATGTGTGCCAGGTAGGTGTGCTAGGTAGGTGTGCCAGGTAGGTGTGCTAGCTAAGTGTGCTAGGTAGGTGTGCTAGCTAGGTGCTCTCCCCTACTTGTCTGGTTTTCTAATTGGGCTTAGGGCCTATTGCAAGCTTAGAGTTGATCTGGCTAATGAGATTCAAGGGTCAGCCACATCCAAAGCAACATCTGGAAAATTATCAATGAGTCACCTCAAAATCAAGGTGTCTACAACTGCACATGCCTTTTTGTGCCTTTTTACACTATTGCTATGCCACTACACATGCACATGACTTAATTCATGCCTTTTTTTTTGTTGATACTTGCTTTTATTCATCTACATGTTTTCACTACACCAGCACATGCCATGTTCATGCCTTTTGCTTGATGATTGACTTTTTAGATGCCATGATTGTGTGTTTTCTTCCCTTTATTTGTATTTGCCATGATTAGGAGAGTAGAGACAAGTTTGCCTCCCTATCTGGTTAAAATAAAACACACAAACTCAGATAAACAAATAATAAGGCATAACTAGAGACAAATGCTCACAAATCCCTATGGTTTAATAAAACGCAAGTAAAAGACACAAAAGCATATCGCATGATTGATCATGTAGGGCATGCATCTTGTCCTTTGAGTCCACCCACAGTTTGCGAAGGACAATCCTAGCAGCCTATTCTATAGCTTTGGCGTAGGGAATGTTGCTAGTTTGTTCCCCATTGTCTGGGGTCGTGTCGGTGCTAGTAGAGGGTACAGTTCCATGCTACAGCAGGAGACGAGGCGACCAACGCACCACTCGTTCACTGCCTGCGCTTTGGCCAGGATTTAGAATGGGAACCTACTTTTCTGACCAAAGTCAAAACCTAAAACTCATAAGTGCGTCCCGTGTGGTCAACCCCATATGGGACATGCATGGTGAGAGAGTGCACTTTAGGACATGCATGTACATTGTGTGTCATGGCATGCCACTTTAATAACTCACATTTGTCTTTATGTCATTGTCCAGGTTCTGATACCTATTTCTCTTGCCTGTTTTCTCAGGTAGCTTGTTGCGAGGTCCTCAACTAGGAGCTCGGGTGTCTCCGTCGCAGGTGGCCTCTCGTGGTTGTTTTCTCTTGCCTTTTTTGAGCTATTGGTCACTTTTGACAGTAGTTCGTCTTAGAGCTCGCGCATTTGTCTTTTTCCGCAGCTCCTTTTGTTTCGCTTGTGGTAGCCATGGCCCCGCAGACCCGTAAGCCTCCTGTTATTGTTTTGAAGGGGGACCAACACTCAGATCCTCCTTCTCTCACTTTGACTACTTCTTCTTCCCTTTGTGCGTCCCGATTTGGGAATCGTGGAGGATCCTTATCCCCTCTTCCGGGACAGTGGCAGACACAAGCCAGTCTAGGGCCCATCACTAATTCAACTACGGTGACTACTACACGTGTCCTAGAAGTTCTACAAGCTGCACCCTATTCCTCGGGCCCTCCTGTTTCAAGAGATCAATCAGCTACAGTTTCATCTATTTTAGAGGCCATTCCTGTTCCGCTCTTGCCTTCTGATGTATCGTTTGATGGGTCTTCGGCCACACAGGCTCAATACTTGAGAGCTTTGGCCCGAGGGTTTGAGCGTATGGCCCTTTCTCTTGATCATGTTGAGAGTCCTTCTCTTTCGACCTTTGAGGTTCCAGTGCAGACCATTATAGCATTGCAGGCGCACCTCACTACATTATCGCCTATACCATCGCCTTAGAATCACTCTGCTCTGGCAATGGGGGCGTTATCTCTGCCTCCTGCACCACAACTGCATTGGTCACAACATGCATCACAGTCACTTAAGAATCAACCCATTAGTTGTGCGAGAGTACAACATTTCTTGAGTTCGTCACTTGGAGCTGTACCGGTGCCACAGTTGTTGCTCTCGCGCTCAACACCACACACAACACAACATACTCAGAACCCACCTCAACATCAGGATTTGGTCCCAACACGTAGGTCATCGCTGCACACTAGGCACACACCTCACACTGTCAAGCCAGTGCATCTCGTCACATCGGCTCAACAAGGACAGCAACCTAAGGAGAAACGAGGCCGTCGCGTTGAAAATAACTACACTCCACTGGGCGAGTTGATGAGGGCTGTTTTTCCTTGTGTTGTGTCGCTTTCGAGACTCCTGGATCCGCGTCCCCCACCAACTCCACTCCCTCGGTGGTACAACACGAACGTATACTGTGATTATCATTGAGTCCTAGGGCATTCGACTGATAATTGCCACACTCTGCGGGATGTCGTTTAGACGATGATGACAGTGGGACCATTGTTGTTGACACACGAGGCACAGCACCCACATCCATATCCTTATCCTCACCAACATCTAGTTCAGCACACATTACACATTCACACACCACCGTTGAACCGACGCGTCTCGTTGTGTCAGTTCAGTAAGGGCAGCAACAACGGTAGAGGCGGCCTTACCATAAGGAAAGAGACTTCACCCCACTCGGGGCTTCGTTGAGCGACATCTTTCCTAAAGTTACACCATTCCTACGGCTATCGGAGATTCGTCCACCACCAGACCCACTTCCTAGGTGGTATAAGACTAACTTGTTCTGCCAATTCCATCGCATTCGTGGACATTCGACAAACAAGTGTCACGCTCTCTGGAATGCTGTCCAAGATTTGATTGACAATGGAGGCATTGTCGTCAACACACAGGAGGCAGCACACACATACACCTGCACACACATGTGCACACCCTAGAATAACTGACCTTATCGTGTCTGGGCTTGCAAGCTCTGAGGATATTGGAACTTCAAAGGCTTTTTTTCCTCTTTCTCCTAGTTCTTTCCTGGGGAATCCATCGGGCCTCATTTGCTTGGTTTGTCCTCTCTCAGCTTCTGTCTGGCAGCACACATGTATGCCGCTCTTGTTCTTCATTTGCCTAGTTTGTCCTCTTGTTCTTTTCTCAGTTCTGTCCAACGACACTCATGTGTGCCACTCCTATTCTTGTTCCTCTACGGGGTCCTAATCTAAAGTTCGCCAGTTTGCCATGCATCGATCTAACCCAGCACGTGCAAATACCCTAGATCAAGTAGGAGACAGCCGTCACAGATGTCAGCTCCAACAGAGATACAATCTTAATGTCATCAGCAGATTCAGCATTCACATTGACAGTGTCAGTTTCAATAATGGTTTGATGGCCTCACTTACGCCTACCTTGATTCCGATTTCTAGTGGCACTGCTAGGAGTTACTTTGAACCCCAATGGCATCGACAAACATCAACAACAAGGACTGGAGCTGTATCTCTTTCCTTTGTTCCCTTTGTTTTTCTTTTCGCATCACCATATACCAAAACACGAAAAAAAAGAAGAAAAAGCACAAAAGTTGAAAAAAGAAAGAAAAAAAACACAAAACATCAAGAACAATTAAATATGGTAGTTTGCTTCTCAATAACATTCTGCCCGATGATGAAAAATTGGAAAAGCTCGCCTATGTCAGAATGGATTATCCTTCCTCAGTTTTCACTACCTAGGAAACTAGGTTAGCAAGGGAGCCACCAAACATCAAAGCCAGACGAAATTTCCAAGCTCTGTAAGGATCCTGCATTTCCAAGAGGAAGATAAAATGTTAGGGGTGACTGAGAGTGCGAGCCAGAAACGAAAACATACATTCGCAAGGGCATAAAAGAATAGAGAAGACAGAAGTCAGCCCAAGCGTGAGAGGCGTGCGTTGCAGCTCTACCCTTACCATACCTTGGAGAGGAGTTGGAGTATGCGGTCAGTAAAATCACACCTTTGAGGGATGACCCACCCTCTTGCAATAAAGGCCTCCTGAATAGATCGGGCGCTTATTACCTCCAAGACAAGGTTAGAGTGAAACTGCACGTCTATGAGGGAGTAAAAGAAAAGATAATGATATTGAAAAGAAAAAAGCAAGTGCAGGACCTTAAAGAGTTTGGCATGGAGTCAGGTCCATTATTCTACCTTACAGTGAGTTTGAGTGCAACCACTACCCAGCGAGAGCCACCATACGACTTGCGAGTCTCTGTAGTGCCAACTAAGTCGAAGGTGTCATCCTCTTCTAATAGGCATAAAGCTTTCCAGCCTAACTGAGGGCAAACAAACAACTAAACAAAACAAGCAAACGATCCAGATAATGAACTCATTGAATGAGTGAAGTGGTGAATGCAGAAAACGAGCAACTAAAATCATAAGGCATGCATTTCTTGATCAAACAAAAAATTCACTCTTAAATAACTAAATTGCTCACAATAATAGAGTCCACAACAATAATAATAATCATCATAGCCTTGCTTGGATGAATCTTTTTGTTTGCATATAGACTTGTTCAACAGGACTTGTGCCAAGTGCTTTTAGCCAAGGACATTTCAGCTCCTCAGTAGTCAAAGTCCATATACAGTGAGGACACCAGTTAGTGCATGAGCTACACGGACCTACAAAATAAGTAGTGTGACAGCAATTCCTTCGCAACCGTTCAAGTGTGGTAAACACTGTTTGTGGAATGCCTGAGGACAACACAGCCAAATACATGTTTCCAGCCAAAGCACAATGACATAATAAGTAGTAGAACAGAGAATAGCCAGCCTAAGATAGACTATGATGATCACATTACTTTCTGCCATCAGAGTATAGCTCAGGACAGTGGATGAATATACATGCCTCCAGTCTGTGAACAAATGTGTCTCTAGCCTCAACCAAAATCAGCTGAGGCCACTTCAGTCACAGCCTAATCCTCAAGTCTTTATATCCTCGAGTGGTGCCAAACACTCCCTAGGGTAGCCTGCCTCAATGCCAAAGGCATCCTTTTTGCCTTGGTATCTCTTGATCTGATTTCTGAGCATCACATACCTTTTATGCTAGGGGCATGCCAGTTGCTTTCTAGCTAGGCTCACACAATCCATTGCTTGGTTCATCAAGGGTAGATCGGTTGTTCTCTGATTAGGACCTACATGTCAAATGATTAGCAGAGACAACAGCATGGCTGTGGACCCTACGCAACAATCTAGAATTTGGCAAATAAAATATGGAGAATATCCTACAGTAGTGTGGCCAAATATAGAGCTATTAGAACACCACGGTTGAGCAGAACACATCCTAAACATACCAGCCAGACGCAAGTTACAATCCTGATCAAAGGCCTTTATCAAGTTGCCACAATTCCTTCTACAGGATGGCATGTGGGTATACATATTTCCAGTCACTTGATGAATATATCACTTGTTTCGACTAGTGATGGTCTCAAGTACCCCAGTGGTTCAACGAACATCTGTAGTTACAGTCTGGCTTCTAAAACCCCATAACCTCAAGTGATGTCCAGCCAGTCCAATACCAGGGGCATGTAAGCTGCTCTTTGGTCAAAAGTCACATACAAATCACCAGCTACAGTGTAATTGAACTAGAGTCTTTTACCAGGGGCATGTCAACTGCTCTTTGGTCAAAAGTCACATACAAAACACCAGCTACAGTGTAATTGAACCAGAGTCTTAGACCAGGGGCAGGTCAGCTATTCTTTGGTCAAAAGTCGTAGACAAAGCACCAACTACAGTGTAATTGAACTAGAATCTTCGACCAGGGGCATGTCAGTTGTTCTTTTGTCGAAGGTCACATATCAGGCACCTAACATAATGTCAACTTACAATGTAACAGAGCCAGAGCCTTTGACCAGGGGCATGTAAGCTGTTTTGTGGAAAGAGGGACTATGTTAAAAATGCTTGGTACAAATTATCTTCCAAATGATAGTCAGTGCACCTTCTTATAGAGAAGTGACATTCATTAGAAAATGGCTCCTACAAAATGACAATTGTAGCAAGGCACTACGTTGTTTCAACTTACATCCCCCACAACGGCGACGATCTAGGGTGCACTGATACTTGAATAAGATCCCCTTGGCAGATCCTATTGGCTAAACAAAAGGTCAGGCCCTCTTGCCTTTGAATTCTGATCATGATGGACGGATTCAAGGCACCGCTTTCGCCTTCCAATTCCTATCCAAATGGACAGATTCAAGGCCTCCCTTTTCCATCTTTTCTAGACTACCGGTCAGAGTCTACATGTTCCCATCCAAGGTTCGGTCCATTTAGACGAATCCTGGTGCCACCCATCTCACCTTCGAATTCCTATCCAAACGGACGGATTCAAGGCCTCCCTTTTACATCTTTTCTAGACTACCGGTCGGAGTCTAGATGTTCCCATCCAAGGTTCGGTCCATTCGGATGAATCCTGGTGCCACCCCTCTCGCCTTCGAATTCCAATCCAGATGGACGGATTCAAGGCCTCCCTATTCCATCCTTTCTAAACTACTGGTCGAAGTCTAGATGTTCCTATCCAAGGTTCGGTCCATTCGGACGAATCCTGGTGCCACCCCTCTCTCCTTTGAATTCCTATCCGGACGGACGGATTCAAGGCCTTCCTTTTCCATCTTTTCTAGACTACCGGTCAGAGTTTAGATGTTCCCATCCAAGGTTTGATCTGTTCAAACGAATCCTGGTGACACCGGTCTGGCCTTGAATTTCGATCCTAACAGAAGAATCCAAGGCCTCCCTTTTCCATCTTTTCTAGATTACCGGATGGAGTTTAGATGTTCCCATCCAAGGTTCGGTCCATTCGGACGAATCTTGGTGCCACCCCTTTCGCCTTTGAATTCCAATCCGGACAGATGGATTCAAGGCCTCCCTTTTCCATTCTTTTAGACTACCAGTCGGAGTCTAGATGTTCCCATCCATGGTTTGGTCCGTTTGGATGAATCTTGGTGCCACCCCTCTCGGATTCAAGGCCTTCCTTTTCCATCCTTTCTAGACTACTGGTCAGAGTCTAGATGGTCCCATTTAAGGTGTGATCTGTTCAGACGAATCCTGGTGCCACCCGTCTGGCCCTTGAATTTCGATCCTAACAGGTGGATCCAAGGCCTCCCTTTTCCATCTTTTATTGATAGCAGTTGGAGTCTAGATGTCCCCATCCAAGGTTCGGTCCGTTTGGATGAATCCTGGTGCCACCCCTTTCACCATTGAATTCCTATCCAGATTGATGGATTCAAGGCCTTTCTTTTCCATTCTTTCTAGACTACCGGTTAGAGTCTAGATGTTCCCATCCAAGGTTCGGTCCGTTCGGACAAATCCTGGTGCCACCTCTTTCACTTTTGAATTCCTATCCAAATGGACGGAATCAAGGCCTCCCTTTTCCATTCTTTCTAGGCTACCGATCAGAGTCTAGATGTTTCCAGCCATGGTTCGGTCTGTTCGGACGAATCTTGGTGCCACCCCTTTAGCCTTCGAACTCCTATCTAGACGGATAGATTAAAGGCTTCCCTTTTCCATTTTTTTTTAGACTACCGATCGGAGCCTTGATGTTCCCATCCAAGGTCTGGCTCGTTCGGACGAATCCTGGTGCTACCCCTCTCGCCTTCGAATTCCTATCTGGATGGATGGATTAAAGGCCTCCCTTTTCCATCTTTTCTAGACTACCGGTCGGAGTCTAGATGTTCCCATCCAAGGTTCGTTCCATTCGGACAAATCCTGGTGCCACCCCTTTCGCCTTTGAATTCCTATCCGAATGGACATATTCAAGGCCTCCCTTCTCCATCTTTTCTAGACTATCGGTCGAAGTCTAGATGTTCCCATCCAAGGTTCGATCTGTTCAGACGAATCTTGGTGCCACCCATCTGGCCCTCGAATTCCGATCCTAACAGATAGAACCAAGGCCTCCCTTTTCCATCTTTTATAGATTACCGGTTGGAGTGAAGATGTTCCCATCCAAGGTTACGTCTGTTTGGACGAATCCTGGTGCCAGCCCTCCCGCCTTCGAATTCCTATCTGAACGGACAGATTTAAGGCCTCCCTTTTCCATCTTTTCTAGACTACCGATTGGAGTCTAGATGTTCCCATCCAAGGTTCGGTCCATTCGGACGAATCCTGGTGCCACCCCTCTCTCCTTCGAATTCCTATCCAGACGGACGGATTCAAGGCCTACCTTTTCCATCTTTTCTAGACTACTAGTCAGAGTCTATATGTTCCCATCCAAGGTTGGATCTGTTCAGACGAATCCTGGTGCCACCAGTCTGGCCTTTGAATTCCGATCCTAATAGACAGATCCAAGGCCTCCCTTTTTCGTCTTTTCTAGATTACCGGTTGGAGTCTAGATGTTCCCATCTAATGTTCGGTCCGTTTGGATGAATCCTGGTGCCACCCCTCTCGCCTTCGAATTCCTATCTGGATGGATGGATTAAAGGCCTCCCTTTTCTATCTTTTCTAGACTACCGATCGGAGTCTAGATGTTCCCATCCAAGGTTCGTTCCTTTTGGACAAATCCTTGTGCCACCCCTTTCGCCTTTGAATTCCTATCCGAATGGACATATTCATGGCCTCCCGTTTCCATCTTTTCTAGACTACTGGTCGGAGTCTAGATGTTCCAATCCAAGGTTCGATTTGTTCAGGCGAATCTTGGTGCCACCCATCTGGCCCTCGATTTCCGATCCTAACAAACGGATCCAAGGCCTCCCTTTTCCATCTTTTCTAGATTACCGGTTGGAGTCAAGATGTTCCCATCCAAGGTTACGTCCGTTTTGACGAATCTTGGTGCCAGCCCTCCCGACTTCGAATTCCTATCCGAACGGACAGATTTAAGGCCTCCCTTTTCCATCTTTCCTAGACTACCGATTGGAGTCTAGATGTTCCCATCCAAGGTTCGGTCCGTTCGGACGAATCCTGGTGCCACCCCACTCTCCTTCGAATTCCTATCTAGACAGACGGATTCAAGGCCTTCCTTTTCCATCTTTTCTAGACTACTGGTCAGAGTCTATATGTTCCCATCCAAGGTTGGATCTGTTCATGCGAATCCTGGTGCCACCTGTCTGGCCCATGAATTCTGATCCTAATAGACAAATCCAAGGCCTCCTTTTTTCATCTTTTCTAGATTACCGGTTCGAGTCTAGATGTTCCCATCCAAGGTTCGGTTCGTTTGGACGAATCCGGGTGCCACCCCTTTCGCCATTGAAAACCTATCTGGACGAACGGATTCAAGGCCTCCCTTTTCCAATCTTTGATTACCTGTTGGAGTCTAGATTTTCCCATCCAAGGTTCGGTCCGTTCAGACAAACCATGGTGCCACCCCTTTTGCTTTTGAACTCCTATCCAAATGGACGGAATCAAGGCGTCACTTTTCCATTCTTTCTAGACTACCGATTGAAGTCTAGATGTTCCCATCCAAGGTTCGGTCTGTTCAGACGAATCCTGGTGACACCGCTTTCGCCTTTGAATTCCTATCCAGACGGACGGATTCAAGGCCTGCCTTTTCCATCTTTTCTAGACTACCGATCAGAGTCTAGATGTTCCCATCCAAGGTTTGATCTGTTCGGACGAATCCTGGTGCCACCCCTTTTGCCTTTGAATTCCTATCTGGATAACGGATTCAAGGCCTCCCTTTTTCATCTTTTCTAGACTACCGGTCAAAGTCTAGATGTTCCCATCCATGGTTCGGTCCATTCAGACGAATCCTTGTGCCACCCCTCTCACCTTTGAATTCCTATCCGGACGGACGAATTTGAGGCCTCCTGTTTCCATCTTTTCTAGACTAACGGTCGGAGTCTAGATGTTCCCATCCAAGGTTCGATCCATTCGGATGAATCCTAGTGCCACCTCGTTCACCTTTGAATTCCTATCCGGACGGACGGATTCAAGGCCTCCCTTCTCCATCTTTTCTAGACTACTGGTCGGAGTCTAGATATTCCCCTCCACGGTTCGGTCCGTTCGGACGAATCATGGTGCCACCCCTTTCACCTTTGAATTCCTATCTGGACAGACAGATTCAAGGCCTACGTTTTCCATTCTTTCTAGACTACCAGTTGGAGTCTAGATGTTCCCATCCAAGGTTTGGTTCGTTCGGACAAATCCTGGTGCCACTCCTCTCGCCTTCGAATACCTATAAGGGTGGACGGATTCATGGCCTCCCTTTTCCATCTTTTCTAGACTACTGGTCGGAGTCTAGATGTTACCATCCAAGGTTCGGTCCGTTCGGACGAATCTTGGTGCCACCCCTTTCGCTTTTGATTTCCAATCTTGATGGATGGATTCAAGGCTTCCCTTTTCCATCTTTTCTAGACTACCGGTCGCAGTCTAGATGTACCCATCCAAGGTTCGGTTCGTTCGGACGAATCGTGGTGGTACTCCTTTCGCCTTTGAATTCCTACTTGGACGGACGGATTCAAGGCCTCCCTTTTCCATCTTTTCTGGACTACCGTCGGAGTCTGGAAGTTCCCATCAAAGGTTCAGTCTGTTCGGAAGAATCGTAGTGCCACCCTCTTGCCTTTGAATTGCTATCTAGACGGATGGATTCAAAGCCTCCCTTTTCTATCTTTTCTAGACTACCAGTCGGAGTCTAGTTGTTCCCATCCAAGGTTCGATCCATTCAGACGAATCCTGGTGCCACCCCTTCACCTTTGAATTCCTACTCGGACGGATGGATTCAAGGCCTCCCTTTTCCATCTTTTCTAGACTACCGATCGGAGTCTAGATGTACTCATCCAAGGTTCAGTCCGTTCGGATGAATCCTGGTGGCACTCCTCTCGCCTTTGAATTCCTACTCAGACAGACGGATTCAAGGCCGCCCTTTTCCATCTTTTCTCGACTACCGTCGGAGTCTGGATGTTCCCATCCAAGGTTCTGTTCGTTTGGACGAATCCTAGTGCCACCCTTCTCCCCTTTGAATTCCTATCCAGACGAACAAATTCAAGGCCTCCCTTTTCCATCTTTTCTAGACTACCAATCGGAGTCTAGATGTTCCCATCCAAGGTTCGGTTCGTTCGGACGAATCCTGCTGCCACCCCTCTCACCTTCGAATTCCTATCCTGATGGATGGATTCAAGGCCTCCTTTTTCCACCTCATTTTTCTAGACTACCGCCTGGAGTCTAGATGGTCTGATCCGTGATTCGATCCGTCAAGACGAATCTTGGTGCCACCCCTCTCGCCTTTGAATTCCGATCCTGATGGAAGGTTTCAAGGCCTCCCTTTTACATCTCACTTTTCTAGACTACCGATCAGAGTCTAGATGGTCCCATATGTGGTTCGATATGTCAGGACGAATCATGGTGCCACCCCTCTCGCCTTCGAATTCTTATACTGATGGATGGATTCAAGGCCTCCCTTTTCCATCCCATTTTTCTATACTACCGCCCGGAGTCTAGATAGTCCTATCTGCGGTTCGATCTGTCCGGACGAATCTCGGTGCCACAGCTCTCGCCTTTGATTTTCGATCCATATGGATGGTTTCAAGGCCTCCCTTTTCCATCTCATTTTTCTAGACTACCGCCTTAAGTCTAGATGGTCCTATCTGTGGTTCGATCCGTCAGGACGAATCTCGGTGCCACCCCTCTCGCCTTTGAATTCTGATCCTGATGGACAGATTCAAGGTCTCCTATTTCCATCCCATTTTTTCTAGACTACTGCCCGAAGTCTAGATGGTCCCATCAGCGGTTTGATCCGTTTGGACGAATCTCGGTGCCACCCCTCTCGCCTTTGAATTCCAATCCTGATGGACAGATTCAAGGCCTCCATTTTCCATCCCATTTTTCTAGACTACTACCTAAAGTCTAGATGGTTCCATCCGCGGTTCGATCCGTCAAGACGAATCTCGGTGCCACCCCTCTCGTCTTTGAATTCCGATCCTGATGGATGGATTCAAGGCCTCCATTTTCCATCTCATGTTTCTACACTACCGCCCGGAGTCTAGATGGTCCCATTTGCGGTTCGATCCATCCAGACGAATCTCGATGCCACCCCTCTCGCCTTTGAATTCCGATGCGGATGGACAGTTTCATGGCCTCCCTTTTCCATCCCATTTTTCTAGACTATCGCTTGGAGTCTAGATGGTCCCATTCGCGGTTCGATCCATCAGGACAAATCTCGGTACCACCCCTCTCGCCTTTGATATTTGATCCTGATGGATAGATTCAAGGCCTCCCTTTTCCCTTCTCTTTTTTTTCTAGACTATCGCCTGAAGTCTAGATGGTCCCATTCGCGGTTCGATCCGTCCGGATGAACCTCGATGCCCCCTTTTGTTTTGAGTTCCACTCCGAATGGATGGAATCAAAGCAAGCTGTATTCCTCCTTCCTTTGGGCTGGTATCCTGAACTACCTGGGCAATCCTTGTGATGCCCGATGGATTTCCACATTCTCCTTGTTCCTTCCCTCCTTCTGGGCTGGTAGTCCGAACTACCCAGATGACTTCCGTGACCAGTCACTTTTCAATCAACAAGCACTGTAAGTCTTGTCCAGTGTTTTTCTCGACAAGTGTGATAACTAGTCATGTCTTTTAAGAGCTGATTAATTGTCAACTTGTCAGCATATGTCATTTGTATTGGTTTCTCTGATGTTGGCTTCGACTCTGGTGCTCAGGGAGACAACACAGGACTTCTGGCGCATTCACCGGTTGGTAGTTGGTTGCCAATAACTAAGTCTTTCCTGTAGCTACGGACAGGACATCTTCGTCAACTCCCAGTAATGATCTCCACCTCCTGATCTCTCTTTCCTTGTAAGAAGGTGTGGGGTGTCTCTGTCAACCGTGAGCACCGGTCTCTGTTTCATTCGTCCTCCGACCTCGCTCAGGGAGGGGCATCCTTTGACACCCCCATATGCTTGTAAATGGACAAAACACTAACAAGACTCTAAAAAAACCCAAAAAATACTAAAACCCTAAAAAACCAAACAAAACCCTAAAAATCAAGCAAACCCTAAAAAACCAAGCAAAACTCTAAAAAACCCAAAAAAAATCCGAAAAACCCTAGGAAAACCCTAAAAAACTAAACAAAATCATAAAACCCTAAAAAATAAATAAAAACCCTAGAAAACCTTAAAAAACTAAACAAAACCTTAAAACCCTAAAAAATCATAAAAACCCTAAGAAAAACCCTAAAAAGCTAAGCAAAACCATAAAACCATAAATAAACCATAAAAACTTTAGAAAACCCTACAAAACCCTAAAAACAAAAAAAAACCATAAAACCTTAAATAAACCCTAAAACCTAGGTTAAACCCTAATCCAAACCTTAAACCCTAAGTTAGGATCTAAACCAAATTCAAAACCCTAATCCAAACCTTAACCCTAGGTTATGACCTAAACCAAATTCAAAACCCTAAAACCTAGGTCAAACCCTAAGTCAAACCCTAAACCATAAGACAAACCCCAACAACCTTAACCACTTCCCACTTCACTCCAACAACCTTAACCACTTCCCACTTCTTCTTAACCACCTTAATCACTTCCCACTTCACTCCAACAACCTTAACCACTTCCCACTTCACTCCAACCACCTTAACCACCTTCCACTCTAACCATAACAACTAACTAAGCCATTTGAAGCCTATAAATAGCCCTATTTGCAAGTGAGAAAGAGAGATTTGGAAAAATTGAGAAGAGAGTCTTCCAAAGCTTTTTCACCCAATCAGAGCAACCAAAGTGATCCTGGAGCAAAGAATAAGCTCGTGAAGGAGAGAAATCAAAGTTTCCAGCCATCTCAGGCGAGCTCCGGTGGCCTCCAGCAAGCTCCGACGGCCAAGCTCACTACTAGTCCAAGTATGCCCTCCACTGACTTCGATTTATGTCAAAAATGCTCTCTTAGGTCTCCCCTTACCTCCCTTGATTGATTCCAATGGAGCCAGAGGTCTCCTTTGGTCGGAATCGAGTTTTCAGGCCTCACCAGAGTTGTTCTACGGTGACCTAGGTGGGGGTGCGAGTCTAGGGCATGATCCTTGCCCTAGGGTGCTCGAACCTCCTTCTCGGACCTCCCTCTTGCTTATCCAGCCCCTAGTGTGCCGTTTCAACACCTCGCTGAGCCTCCAGTAGAAGATCACCAGAATCGTGACGTCTCACCGTCGTCGGGGAAGAAGACTGATAACAGTGACGGGACGCGCACCTCCAGCTCCCTCGTGCCTCCCCAAGCATGTAGAAACAGTCCACAACGCGCCCCCAACGCTCCAGAGACATTGAAGCCAAGCCTCAAGCCCTGGATAGCCACCACAGTTGAGCTTGCCAGAGTTTGATCACGTCGACGGCGAGTGAGGTCCGTGGATGGGAGGAGTGTCCCATTCTTGCTTCTGGAAAAAGGGGAAACGCTCCACTTGTCGCCTCCAAGCTTCCTGGGACCCCTAAGTGTCGCGTCGTAGCCTTCTGAAGCGTCCTTCTTCTTCGACGCCATCACCGAAGTGCCACGACGGCGAGGGAGACGGGCAACCTCTTCCGATTGTTGAGCCCTAGATCCAGATCGCCAGATCCTCTTCTTCTCCTCTCCTCCGGAGCATCCCTGGCGGTCGTCAACGGCGGAGTTCCGTCGCCGGTGGCTGTCGATGCCTTTTCTTTTAAAAAAAAAAATAAAAAATAAGTTTTCTTTTAATAAAACTTCTGAATTTTTTGTTCTCTTACAAGTAGGTCCTTCTTTTCTTACAAGTAGGTCGTTTTCTCTTACAATTAGGTCCTTGCATTTTTTTTAAATCGTTTGAGTAAAGTTTGATTTGAAAATATTGCAGTGTGCTCCCTGAATAATCTTGTTAATGCCTTTCATGCTTAAAAGTTTGATATAAAACCCCTTGATTTGCTTTTCTTACATTTTAGTCCAGCATTTTTGCATAAAAAATCCTGAACTTTGTTGAAATAGTTCTGAATGCATATTTCTCTGTCAAAATTGCAAATTAAACCTGGATATTCAAACATTCACTCAAATACGCTCAAAAATTGCATTTAAAATCCTAAGTTTCATGAAAATAATTCTGAATGCATATTTCTTTGATTAAATTGTAGTTAAACCCCTGAGCTTCATTAAAATAACTATAAAAGCATATTTCTCTGTTAAAATTGCTAGTTAAACCTTGAGAATTCAAATATTTGCTCAAATGTGACTTAAATTGCATTTTAGCCCCTGAATTTTACTGATTTCACACTGAATTCATGTTTTCTAGGGTAAATTTACATGTCAACCCTTGAAACTTTATACTTTCAAACATGGACTCTTTTTCTTGCATATTTTACCCTGAATTTCCACAGAATTGCATTAAATACATGTTTTAAAGGTAAAATTGCATTTTAACCCCTAGAAATCTTCAATTTGACCAAAAATGCATAGTTTTGCACATTTGACCCCAGATTTCTTCAAAATTACATGAAATGTGTTTTTCTATGTATTTTTGATGATTTAGCTTCAGAATTTTAGTTTTCATTTAGAATTAGGGTTTTTTTCACAAAAGCCCCTGGAGTTTACATTTTTACACTCTTACATGCATTTTGCACATTTTGTTGCACTTTTTCATGCACATTTTCTTGTGCCTTCTTCCTTTCATCATGCACTCATTTCTAACTCATTTCAAGCTTGGTTTTCCCATCGTTTTCTGGATTTCTTCCGACTTTCTCGATTTTGACTTGATTTGGCTTTCCATCGCTCGAGGGTATACATTAATAGGCTTAACAATGCCGACATTGTTCTGAATGAGGATTATTTTCCTTAGTTTGATTTTCTTGGATTTCTTCAAGTTTCCGCTGATTTACGTGATGCTTTCCGAAACTTTCTCGATTTTCACGGTTTTCCTCATCGCCCACGGGCGTACAGTAAAGTGGCATTCTCAATGACTACATTTGTCCCTCGGATTTACTTTTTCCCTTTTATTCATTTGTTCTCTTTGATTTGGCATGTTTTCTAGTCATCTTTAGCATATGCATTCAGAATAGGCAATCACACATGCAATAGTCCATTTAGCTAGTAGGAAACCTAGAAAGACCGAGTTCTTCAGGTGCATGGGGGTGCCTAACCCCTTCCCCATGCGTAACAAGAATCCTTACCCTTTCTCTGGCCTGCATTGATTTGTGCACTGCATCCATTAGGCATGGAGCATACATGTTTTCTTCATCTTGTTTTCTTCTTGGTTTTCTTTCGTGTTTGGTTTTCCTTGTCTTTCCATTAAAGATTAGGTGGTGACTCCTTTCCTTATCCTTTCTTATCTTTCCTTGGTGCTTCCGAGTTTAATCTTCTTCCCCAGATTCACCATATTCACTATGATCGTATCGGGATTCCTCGTGTGCTTCCACGCACCGTAAGGAGAGTTGTGTAGGGTTCCACCGGTATGGTCACAACTGACCGACAAAGAGGGAAAGATAGAACCTAGTCACTATCGGTGTACAGACAAGTTGGCTAGGAGCAGACAGAAAGGAGAGAGCTGGCAAGTTATGGGACTTGCCGAGCTGACAAAGAGGAACAAAATAGAACCTAGTCATTGTCGGTGTACAGACAGGTTAGCTAGGAGCGGACAGAAAGGGGAGAGCTGGCAAGCCTAATGACTTGTCGGGCCGACAAAGAAAGATAGAACCTAGTCATTGTCGGTGTACAGATAGGTTGGCTAGGAGTAGAAAGAGAGTGAACCGAGTCGTTGCTAGGATACAGGCAACAGCTAGGAACCGCCAAGAGAGAGTGAACGGAGTCGTTACCAGGATACAGGCAATGGTTGAGAACCACCAAGAGAGAGTGAACCGAGACGTTACCAGGATACAGGCAACGGTTGGGAACCGCCAAGAAAGAGTGAACAGAGTCGTTGCCAGGATACAGGCAACAGCTAGGAACCGCCAAGAGACAGTGAATGGAGTCGTTACCAGGATACAGGCAACGGCTGAGAACCAACAAGAGAGAGTGAACCGAGTTGTTACCAGGATACAGGCAACGGTTGGGAACCGCCAAGAAAGAGTGAACCGAGTCGTTACCAGGATACATGTAACGACTGGGAACCGCCAAGAAAGAGTGAACCGAGTCATTACTAGGATACAAGCAATGGCTGGTAACCGCCAAGAAAGAGTGAATCGAGTCATTACTAGGATACAAGCAACCGTTGGGAACCGCTAAGAGAGAGTGAACCGAGTCGTTACTAGGATTCAGGCAACGGTTGGGAACCACCAAGAAAGAGTGAACCGAGTCGTTACCAAGATACAGGCAACAGCTGCGAATCGCCAAAAAAGATAAACAAGTGCTGGTCTAATGCTGCTCTGCTTAGGGTGCTCTCTGTACTTCAGCAAGGTAGGGGCAAATCTATAATCTGCTAGATTCCACTGAATTCTACATGTAACTGACTCTGCTCCAAAGGGTACCTTTACAAACTGTCACAGGGTATGCGAGAGCCTCTAGCAGGTGATCCGGGCTCAAAATTCCTCTACAAACTGATAGGGGCTAAACGGTAATTTTGTCTTGAACTATCCAACTCTGAAAATACTCGAGCATAAGCTGGATTCTTGTGTAATGGGGCATTTCTGATCTCCCAAAGGAAGTCAAATATGGTAGAGAATCTGTTTTGGTAAAATAAGACCTTGCAATTCAGGAAATAATAGGGGCTTTTCTGTAAATTTTCCCCCAACTATCCTCTGAACTCAAACTACTGTTCATTAGTGATGCTCATGCTATGGATAAACACCCGAAGCATTCTCTCCACTTCCGACTGCATGCGCTGAGCTTCGGTCAATATAGAAATTTTAGGGGCCTTTTTGCAAAATTTTCATTTTTGTATCGTTTAAGAATTTTCCAAGGTAATGGATAGCTTGATTCTGACTTGGGTCCATTGGACTAGTTTTGGCGGGTAGGGCTTGACAAGAGAAAACTTTCTGGCACTTGAAGAAGTCTAGGGACCATTTTGCAATTTCTGGGAACTATTGTAAAAATCTGCAAAACTGACTGTCGAGGCCGATCTGGGTGGCAATTTCTATCCCAGAAACCTTGAATGAAGTCCTGGAGGTTGCGTAGACTTTTCTGGCTTTTCTAATTTTCTGATGGACCGTTCTGCCCTTTGTTGGGTAAATTGCAATTTGGTCCAAAGTTTTGCAAAAATGGCCAAGGGACCGGAGCAAAATTTTCAAAACTTACGGGACCCACAGATAGTTGCTCCTGCATGGCGGTTGGTCTTCTCCTCCAAACATTGCATGCCTTCTTCCATTTACAACACAAAACATTACTCATTAAAGGCCTTCAACAATTCAAATAAAATCTCCGCTCCCTTTCTCTCCGTCTCCTCATCTCCCACCTCCTTTAACCATCGTGAACGGTGGCTAGGGTTGGACAACAACAAGAGGGTGACAGCGTGAGGCTACTCGATGGAGGAAGGCAGGGTGAAGCATGGGCATGGCAGGCTCTTGGGCTTCTAGAGCATGCATCTCCAACGCAAGGAGGAGCGGCGACGAGTCGCGAAGGCGCTACGCGGGTGCGGGCTTCGGCAAGGAGACATTGGTTGCGCAAGGAGCTTGGAGCAGCAGCGACATCATGGTAAACCCCTGCTCCCTATTCTCCTTCCTTGTTTTTACGTCTGGGGATGGTGAGCTCGCGGGTTGAGCAAGCGCCGGCGACGGGGGCTTGCTGGAGTGGTGCTGCATGGGTGTAGTGGAGTGGTGTTGGGTGGTTGGCTCGAGGGCTGAGTGGCAGTAGAGCGTTGCTCGACGACAGCTGTGGCAGTGTCCTGAGCCAACAGTGCCCTCCCCACATGGGTCCCAGCTTCGTGCTTGAAACATAGGCCACTGTATACTCATATAACATTGTAGGGATGCCATTATTATTTGAACAACGCCACAAAACCTTGCTTGTGCAACACTGTAAAAATGTTACTTGCTTGCTTGGAAAAGAAAAAAAAACCATTATGTCTATTTGAATAACATCGCCCAAATAACACATGCTTGTTTGGAGGAATGCCACAATACTTGTGAAATGCCACTGTTATGTTTCCCTTGTTTCTAAATTGTGTAGTGACTGGGCTTCATTGTACCTCAATTTCCCTTGAGAAGTTGAAATGCCATAATGTTTATTTGAGTGCCATCATGCCACACTTTTACATTCATGTCTCTAAATAATGTCCTTCATATTCTGTGAATGCAATTAGTCCTGGTATTCTTTCCTCAGACTGATCTTTGTTTCATGCAATCTGACTCTGATTTCGAGGTAGAGATGACTCAGGCGAGCAGAATAGCCTCCAGCTCATGGGCCCAGGGTCACGGGTCTAGCTCACGATCAAGGGCACCCTCTGGTTCACAGGCTCGGGGTTGCAGATCCAGTTCGTGATCCGGGGCTACTTCTAGCTCCCGAGCATCAGAGGAGGTGATGCCTGACAACCCCGAAGATGTAAGAAAACCCAAAACTCCACCTACTCTAGTGTTTCCTTTGTGCATGCTTTATGTTTGTCGAACTGAATTTCTTTGGGCAGGAATCAGGCAATTTCGGGGGCTGGTTGTTGGATGACAACAACATCAGCAATTGTGATGGCTTTGTGGTAAGCAATGTCTTGTTCTGCACAAATTTGCATGGTTTAACTAATCTCTGACTCTACCATTCTTTGCCCCTTAGGTTGGCGATATTGAGTAGGTGATGCAGTGTCTCTGGACACCAATGCTGGAGCATTTCGAGCGTCTCCCCGGCTTTCTGAAGGAATTCCTGCTGCAACACACTCCATTCAGGAGTCTCCTGCGCTTTCGAGCCGTCTACGGGCATTATGACTTCTTCCGGGAGCTTGCGGAGAGATGGTGACATGAGACTCACTCCTTCCATCTTCCTTTTGGCAAGATGACGATTCTGCTGGAGCACTGGGCACTGCTGATGGGTTTCTGCTTTGGGAAGGAGCTTATAGTTGGCAAGGTTGCCTTGGGGTTCGCCAAGGTCACTAAGCTCCTAGGCCGTGAGTATCCACCGTTGACCCAGTCTACGCACTACCTTTGCTATAGTCGGATCCATCACCAGGATCGAGGGAGAAGGAGTTCGTGCTTCACCAATTCCTAATAGAGCTGATGGCCCTCATGTTCATGCGACACCTCGGGGTACTGCGTCTCGGCAGACTGGCTGATTTACCTCCCCAACCTAGACACTTGGACCGGTATGACTAGGGAGGCCTAGATATCATCGTGAAGAGCAATCAAAGATCCCACGTGGGGCTCTACCCACTACTGACGGTAATCCCCTGTGTCATCTTCTTTAGTTTGGTAGTATGATTATGTCTTAACCTATTCTTTTGTATTTGCAGTATTGGTAGGTGGAGCACTGCATGCAGGGGCACTATTTCTTTTGCCTTCCCCCCAGACTTCTCCCGCTCCCTTGGCAGTGGTGCGAGCCAAACCATCGTACAACAGTCGGGGTATACAACTATGAATCGTACTGCTATCTCCTAGACCTCTTGTCAATCCGTGATGTGAGTTTGCAAACCATGCCCTTGCTTATTGCTTTCTCTGCTTTTTGATATCCTATTGGGCTGACTTGTGTTTTGCCTTGTACAGTTTGAACTGAGGCCGTTTGAGCGGTATGCTGGGCTAGACTGGGAGCCTTTGAACTCCGCCCGGACCTACCACTAGAAGCAAATGAAGTTCTTCTACTTCAAGAAATCTGCATTCTACCTGCCCAACCGAGTTCACCATCAATTCACCCTGGAGTTTGGCATTCCTCTCCCACCTCTTGCTGAGATGGTACGCTGAGCCACTACCTGTGTGCGAGCTCGCTCCATTGCTGCTGAAATCATGGTTGACCGAAGCCGGTATATCCTCTGCCCTACTAGCTATGACGAGCACTAGGAGTGGTACGAGCGGGCCTGCAAGCCGTACCTCTTCGAGGAGGACCTCTAGGAACAACAGTGGGATATGTGGTTCTCGGAGAACTAGGCCGAGGTAAGTCTCTGCTTACTGCTTATGGCATAAATTGATCTTAGAATTCTGGCTGTTCTGACATTGGTTGCTGCTTCTATTTTAGTGGTTTGAGGGCAGGCTGAGTGACTTCTAAGCTTGGATTAGACGAGCCAGGGTAAAGAATTCTTCCTCTTTGTTTTAATTCTCAACTGCTCATAACTGGTTATTTTGATAATTGCTTCTTCATCTGTAACAGGCCCGGAGAGAAGCCTACGAGGAGGTATGCATTTTTCTTATTCTGTGTTTACTGCATTTTGTGTATGTGACTGACCCTCTTATCACAGGGATACCAGCTGAAGGACGTCGTCCTTGGGAGCAGTGGCGACAAGGCTGACCCCAACCTTGAGGAGGATACCTCTACTGCAAGGGCCTTGATGGGCACCTCCACTTCTGCACCCTCCCGTGCTCAAGCGGCCTCAGCTGCGATTGCCCGACGGCTCCAGTACAAAGGCGAGGGTCAAGACAAGGCTTGGTATTGATTTTTTCAATTAACTGTAACTTCAAGTTTGTATCATTAAATATCTTTGATTGTAAACCTAGATTCTGGAAACTTGAATTGTTCTTTAAGTGACTGCTGAATGCTTTCTAAACTGCTTGCCTTTGGTTGTTTGGTTCTTGTGCTTTGTGTCTGGGCTTCAATACTTTTGCACCTAGTCAGGCGGCCTCTAAGAACATCAGTGGCTCAGTTGATGAGTCCTATGCCACACGCGTATGTGGCCTATGCGCCTCAACAGCATAGCTCAGATGAAGGTGTCAATCCCTGATGGACACGCGCAGGTGGCACGCGCTTCCCATCAGCACCTCAACTTCAAGGACCAAATTCCCTGGTTGATATGTGCATGTGGTGCACGTGTCTCATCAGTGCCTCTATCACAGGGCCTAGATTTCCTGACCAACACACGCATGTCCAACCACAACCGCTACGCACGTGACCTTTGACATAGTCAAGAGTCGTTGTCCTGTGGCTGCTCACGGGCTCTTCTCCCTCCTTTAAGGCTGGCCCAGGCTAAAAGAGGGGGACGCATCTCTCACACTCCCTTTGGTCTAGGCTCCTCTGTGGTTTGCTCCTTCTCTCCCATCGACGACCTCCTCCACCGTCCCCCTTCCGCCGGCAGCTAGGGCACTACCTCACTGGGCCTCTCTCCTCCAGTGACTGGTGCTCCATTCTTGGGTGACATGGTAAGGCTTCCATTGCATGGTGGAAAGGCTACAAGTCATGGGTCCTTGACATGGCTTCTTTTGTGGATTCTCCAAGGCTTCCCGATAATGGTTACTTCTCCCCACTACTTCAATGTGCTGAGGTACTGGATCGACATGGTTTTTGACAACCACCGGGAGTGACTACGGTGTTGGGGAATCTCTAGGCGTCTCTTGCAAATCGAGGATATCGAGGTGAACCGATATCTCCTAATTGCCATGTCTAGATTCTGGAAACCGACCCACCATGTATTCTGGTTCGGTCATGAGGAGCTGATTGCCACATTGGAAGAGACCAGGCGGATCTGTGGCCTGTCACGACTACTAGGGCCTCTGGTCTTCATGCGTCGGGATAGGTATGCACCCGTCCTTTCTCAACTAACTGGCTTGAGCACTGTAAAATACAGGAGGTGCCTAATATTTACAGACGGCTTCGTAACCATGCTGCGCTTGGACTTCCTTGATGAAGTGGTCATGAGGTGCTCTGTGCTAGGCAGCGACCTTTGGCTGAGCAGCTTCATCCTTCGGTTTCTTGGGGATCTCATATTTAGTCATGGCTGGATGACTGTAGCAATTGGAGTAGCTGAGGTCGCTTTGGCTGTGGTGAGTAATGAAATAGATCTGGCTCCCGTGATCCTAGCTGAGACTTACCAGAGCTTGGATCGTGCTTTTCATCGGTGTCACCACTTCTACAGCTGTGGTGCATTAGTGCAGGTAACTATAAATTTTGCTGCTATTGGCAAATTAGTATACTGACTTTAATGGAACCGTTGAGTATGGTATTCCCTAAAGTCGCATCCCTCCTGAGGCTGCCTGTGGTGTGCCCACCGCCTAGTCCACTTCCTGCCTGGTATAATGTGAATGCGTTCTGCCATTTCCATCAGGTCACGGGTCACTCGATGGACAATTGTCTCACATTAAGGAACGCAATCCAAGACCTGATTGACCAAAAGGTCATTGTGATTAACACACTGGTGGCAAGCCTCGAGCCCTCACCAGTAGCTGCACAAGCACCACCAGCACAACCCAATATAGTTAGCCATCCATTACCTCAGCATTCAGACCTGGGAGCAGCAAGCCCCTCAGGAGTCAATTCCATCTTTCTCGTTGATACTGTCTAATCTTTATTTATCTTATCAATCCTATTCATTTCCCTTTTTTGTCTTGACAGTTGTATTTATCCTCCCTCGGTGGTTCTGAGGAGTCTTTAGTTTTGATTGGTTCTACCATTGAGGCAATCTCTGCTTCAACACTTTTGGTTTTCTGTATCGTGTCAACCGATTTGAGCCAGTTAATGTCGTTCCTGCTCTTGAGTCTGTCGGCCACTTGGCCATTCACAACAACCCTTGTCTGGTGGTTGAGAACTTGTGTTGCAACTGGGGATGCGAGAAAGGAACCCCTTGGGCGATACGGCTAAGGAACCGCTGAGCCGATCAAGGCGGAAGAACGAAGAGAGCACAATGATTTGGGATACAAACGTCAGAACCAACGGAAGAGATCCCCTGTGCTCAGGTAAGTCCCCAAAAATGATCATTTCTCGCGATTTAACTGACTTTACTAGTGCAGGTGTATTGAATCCAAAATCACCAACAGTTTTCAAAAGATTTTCCTGGGAACGGTCACTCCAAGTCCACATGTTCAAAGGGACTAGCCACCCCTCAGCCTAGGTGTTTATTACCTCCAAGTAAGGGATAGGGTAAGTCAACATGCCTTTGAGGAAGAAAAAGAATATGAATTATTGAAAAGAGTAGGTATAGGGCCCTAGGAATTTGGCATGAAGCCCACCCAAGAATTCAGGTAGCACCAAGTGAGTCGTGGACACAATCTAGTTCCTTGTAGCAGGCAATGAAGGCTTCCTCGGCGTCGAGGGCATATCTTCTATATACAATGCATAAATCTTGCCTCCATCTTTTAAATCTTGCATAAATCATTTGGCATTAAGCATTGGTGAGTTCACCACTTTTGCATTTTGCATCGCTTTGCAAGGCGTTTGTTCGCTTTCTGACTAGGGGCATGCCAGCTGCCTTGTGAGTTGGAATTTTGGCAAAAAGGGATCTTCAACCAGGGGCATGTTAACTGCTCATTGGTTGGAGTTAGGTCTTTGACTAGGGGCATGTCAGCTACCTTTTTAAGTCAAGAAGATTATGGGGACAATACTACTTTTGGGAGCATGCACATGAGGCTTCTCAAGCACTTCTGGATAGGCCTGTCAATTCACTGAAGCATGCCTGTCACGACACATGAAACAGGCTGGTGGCATGCATAGCAATAGCCTGCAGGTCTGGCGGATTTCGTCCAAGGCAAGAGCAAAAAGACATGGAAAAGGGGTTTCCAGAATCCAGTCACAAGTCCCATTTCACTTCAACCATGGCAATATTTAACAATGAAGAGGACATGCCCCAAACCCACGGTTGCTCATGGTCCTCAGCAATTAATACACCGAACCATATTTGCAGAATATCAGAACAATGCTCAAATGTCACCATGGTTGGATATCCCTGCACGGCACATGGGCTAGCAGATATGACAATTATCCAATGGGCCCTATCACATACAAGCAATACAAGTATCTCTAAGCACAGAATGGCTGCAAGAATTGCATTGTTGTCCTCCACCCTCTGCAATCTACAAAAGGAAAAAAGAAATGCCAAGAAAATGAATGCACAAGTCTTTAATTCACCAGATGGGCAAATTTGCAGAAAACCCCTGAGATTGTGAAGTATGCAGAATAACCCGCAAAGGGTGCGACATATCACATTTGAACAGAAGCCTACAAGCACCCAGTAGAATATCAAATATCATAGCACTACAACAACACATCAATCAAAAGTTTGTCATATCACAGCAGCTATACAGTAGTCAGATATGCCCAGTAGCGGATATGCCCCAACTTTTTGTGAAACCCGCAGCAAAGCCAGCACTCCAGCAAGGAGGATATTGCATATGCATCTTAGCGAGAACACCAACTTCCGTGCCATGGAGCCAGTAGCAAGCAGTTCTGCCCTCCAAATTGCATCTAAGATGGTTTCCTTCATGGGGGACAATCCAGGGATTATCGCTTTTGTTTTTCCGGGTTCTCACTCCAGGCGGACGAGATCCGTCTATCCCTTTCTTTCCTTGGATTTTCGCGAGCGCGAAATCCTCTTGTTTGACCTTTGACCGGGCGGTCAAGGTCCTTTTTCTTCGCTTTCCTGGGGTTTTTGTTGACACGAAATCCTCTTGTTTGACCTTTGACCAGGCAGTCAAGGTCCTTTTCCCTTACTTTCCTGGGATTTTTGCGGGTGCGAAATCCTTTTGTTTGACCTTTGACCGGGCGGTCAAGGTCCATTCCTATGCTTGGATCTTCGCGTGTGCGAAATCCTTTTCTTGGTTTCTGACCGGGCGGTCAGAGTCGACCTTCGATCGGGCGGTCAAAGTCGACCTTCGATCGGGCAGTCAAGGTCCTCTCCTTTGCTTTTGTTGGATTCTCACGTGAGCAAAATCCTTTTCCTTGGCTTCTAACTGGGCGGTCAGAGTCGACCTTTGACTGGGCAGTCAAGGTCCTTTTCCTTCGCTTTCCTTGGATTTTCGCGAGCGCGAAGTCCTCTTGTTTGACCATTGACCGGATGGTCAAGGTCCTTTTCCGTTGCTTTTCTTGGATTCTTGTGGGTGCGAGATCATTTTTCGTGGTTTCTGATCGGGCGGTCATAGTCGACCTTTGACCGGGTGGTCGAGGTCATATCCTCCCCCTTTTGGATTTTCGCTGGTGCGAAATCCAGCTTCTTGACTTTGACCGGGCGGTCAATGTCACTTGCCCTTTTGAATTTTCGTAGGCGCGAAATCCAGCTTCTTGACTTTGACCTGGCGGTCAATGTCATTTGCCCCTTTTGGATTTTCATGGGTGCGAAATCTAGCTTCTTTACTTTGACTGGGCGATCAATGTCATTTGCCCTTTTGGATTTTCGCGGGCATGGAATCCGGCTTGCTTGACTTTGACCGGGCGGTCAATGTCGTTTGCCCCTTTTGAATTTTCGGCAGCATGGAATCCAGCTTGCTTGACTTTTACCAGGTTGTCAATGTCATTTGCCCCTTTTGGATTTTCACGGGCGCGGAATCCAACTTGCTTGACTTTCACCGAGTGGTCAATGTCGTTTGCCCCTTTTTGATTTTCGTGGGCGCGGAATCCAGCTTGCTTGACTTTGACAAGGCGGTCAATGTCATTTGCCCCTTTTGGATTTTCGCGGGCGTGGAATCCAGCTTGCTTGACTTTGACCAGGCGGTCAATGTCGTTTGCCCCGTTTGGATTTTCACGGGCGCGGAATCTAGCTTGCTTGACTTTGACCGAGTGGTCAATGTCATTTTCCCCTTTTGGATTTTTGTGGGTGCAGAATCCAACTTGCTTGACTTTGACCGGGTGGTCAATGTCGTTTGCCCCTTTTGGACTTTCGCAGGCGCGGAATTCAGCTTGCTTGACTTTGACCAGGCGGTCAATGTCGTTTGCCCCTTTTTGATTTTCGCTGGTGCGGAATCTAGCTTGCTGACTTTGACTGGGCGGTCAGGGTCCTTGCCCCTTTTGTATTTTCGCGGGGGCGAAATCCACCTTGCTGGCTTTGACTGGGCGGTCAAATGTCCTCTATCACTCCTGGACTTTCGCAGGCGCGGAATCCAGCTCGTTGGCTTTGACCGGGTGGTCAAAATCATGTGGCTTGACCGTTTGACCTGATGGTCAAGGTCCCTAGCCCCTTTCTCGAATTTCCTTGGGTAGGAAATCTTGTGGCTTGACCTTTTGACCTGATGGTCAAGGTCCTTAGCCCCTTTCTCGGATTTCATTGGGCAGGAAATCTTGTGGCTTGACCTTTTGACCTAATGGACAAGGTCCTTAGCCCCTTTCTCGGATTTCCTTGGGCAGGAAATCCTGTGGTTTGACCTTTTGACCTGATGGTCAAGGTCTTAGCCCTTTTTCTCGGATTTCCCCGGGCAGGAAATCCAATTGCTTGACCTTTTGACCGGGCGATCAAGGTCCTTATCCTTTCTCTTCTGGGTTTTCGTGGGCACAGAATCCAGTTGTTTGACCCTCTGATTGGGCGATCAAGGTCCTTTTGTTTCTCCTTTTTGTTTTGAGTTTTCGCGAGCGCAAAATCTCTTTGTTCGCTCTTGGTCTATGCAGACCGGGTCCTATTTTGCTTGACAAATGGTATGTTTGTCATGCCCCCCTTTTTTTCCTTGGGCTAGTATCCCCAACTACTCGGTTGACAACCGTCATGCTGTCAGGCGGTCTGGTTGACAAGACTTGATTGGCTTGTCATATCCCGTCTCTCAGGTTGATAACCTCAATAATCGGTTGATGAGTCCGACAACTTATCAATTTCCTGCATGTGATTTCCTTTGTGTGCAGGGTTTATTTATCTTTTGCCTTGTTACTTCAGCATTAGCATCGGCTTCGCATCGGCTTTTGCATTTGCATCATGCATTGGCATCTCGCATTCATTACATCCCCAGCATTTAGATCAACAGTTGCATGCATTTTGCATTTGCATTTGGCAACAAGTCATGATTTTCGGTGCATCCGCCGGATAAGTGACTTACTGCCTACAACAAACACCATCCTTCTGTAATCTCAAAATGGGCGTATCTTGTCAACCCTATGCATCGGTCTTGGTTCCCTTCGTCCCTTGACCTCGCTCAAGGAGGGGCATCTGTAGACACTCCGATTTTGAGGTGACCCATGGATGAGCTTTCCAGTTGTTGCTTTGGATGTGGCTAACCCTTGAACCAATCCTAAATCTATAGCAAGCCTATAGCCCAACTAGAAATCCAGATAGGTAGGAGGGAGCACCTAGCTAGCACACTTACCTAGCACACATACCTAGCACACCTACCTAGCACACCTACCTAGCACACCTACCTAGCACACATCCCAGGCACACATACTCGACGCACATACCAGGCGCCCAGCCATTTCTCAGGTTGTTGGCTGCTGGCTTTCCACCACCCATGGTTGTTACCTCTACCAGCGAATATGCCATGGAATCTTCCAGGCTTTTCGTCTACGGGGCTCCTTGTTGTCCTAGGTGTTACCGATGAGGAGTTCCTATAAATAGACCCCATAAGCAACCATTTGAAGGGGCTGAATCATCTTGAAAGATAGAGATTATAGCTGCACTAGCCTTCTCTAGAATTCTGCAACCATCAACTGGAGCACTTGAGTTGTTCTCATGCATCAAGAGGTATTCTCAGCCCTTCCAAAGCATCTAGGAGCTCATTATCTTGGGTCTTTCTTTTCTTCTTTGAAGGAACATCCATCTTGGACAAGGTAGTCCCTTCACCTTTCTCTTGTTCTTTTACAATGGAATAGCAAGCTATTAGCTCCATATAAGGTCTGATTCTTTCTGTATCTTCATGAGGATTTCGTGTTGAATTCATTTATCCTTTTTTGCAAGATACTCTTCATGCAAATTTATGCTTTGATTATAGCATGTTTTAGTTTATTTCTAGTTTAAAAATCTACACTCCATCGCTTGCATGAGCAATCTATTCTTTATGATGTTCTTGATATAATCACTTGCACGAGCAATCTTTTTATGTTCTTGATATGATCATGGTTT